>CABEEJ010008358.1:0-24440 GCA_901482245.1 Timema douglasi
CCGGTGATAGCGAGTGCCTGGCGGTGTCACACAGGTGGATGTTCCAATATAACACGGGAGCCCCGACGTTATTATTTCAGAGGCAGACAAACATCCTACGCTTCTGTTGGGTAGCCCAAGAATAGAAGACACAGATGGGCTCTACGTTATTAATACAGATCATTTCAGAAAGAGGGGGTGGAGGGGTGAGGGTTTGCGCCATTCATTACGGAGTCCTAGCTCATCCGACGAAGCTTCTGATCTATGGGTATAGGGTGCGAGTCCCTGAGAGGTCTAACATTTTATTGCAGTCAGATTTAGTTGATTTACTTCACGTGTGGTTTAAATTAACGTCCCTAAGCTCGGTTGCAGTCATATTCTGATGGCAAGGGCCGTATTTACTGTTACAGACGTTACTAAAACTACTTTCATACATCCATACATCAAGTCACGTGTTCTTCAGCTGTCACTTTTGATAGATGTTATTAATATATACTAGGAATAATAACATTTTATTAATGTTGAACGTTAAAGTTAAAACGTTATGTCTAATCTATTGTGAGACTGACGCCTCAGAGATTTGGCCACCGTGGATAATTCATGTTATATAAGATAATTGAAGAGCTATAACACATTTTATGGTAGTTTATGTCTAGGTTTATTAAGCATAGCGTGTAAGAGGGTGTAAGGTCTACTACAACCAGCACAGAGTGTAAGGTCTAGTATAACCAGCACAAAGTGTAAGGTCTAGTATAACCAGAACAGAGTGTAAGGTCTAGTATAACCAGCACAGAGTCTAAGAGAATGTAAGGTCTAGTATAACCAGCACAGAGTGTAAGGTCTAGTATAACCAGCACAGAGTGTAAGAGAGTGTAAGGTCTAGTATAACCAGCACAGAGTGTAAGGTCTAGTATAACCAGCGCAGAGTGTAAGAGAGTGTAAGGTCTAGTATAACCAGCGCAGAGTGTAAGAGAGTGTAAGGTATATCCTCATCAGCCATGACCGTGTCAAGTATATTTTTCTACTCCTCAGCTATTCTCGTCCAAAGGAATGAGATTTTGGCCTGGTGTATAAGTGAGAGGAGTGGGTGGGGGTGGATGTTTCTTGTTCACCTGTTTCTCTTGTCTCCCCTGTCTCACTTGTTTTCCTTGTATTTTCTGTCTTCCTTGTCTTTCTTGTTTCTCCTGTCTCACTTGTTTTCCTAGTCTCCTCTTCTCTTTTTTGTCTCCCCTGTCTACCTTATTTCCTCTGTCTCTCATGTCTTCCCTGTCTCACCTGTTTTCCTTCTCTATTCTGTCTTCCTTGTCTCCCTTGTTTACCCTGTCTCCCTTGTTTACCCTGTCTCACTTGTTTTCCTTGTATCCCCTGCCTCACCTATCTACCTTGTGTCCTCTGTTTCCCTTGTCTCCCCTGTTTACTTTCTCTCCCTTACCTCACCTATCTCCCTTGTCTTTCATTTCTACCTTATACTCTCTATTTCCTCGTCTCTCTTGTTTCTACCAGTCATTAAGTCATTAATTATGTTTTTAACTCGTGAACTAGTTCATTGTCTAGTTGATAATAGTATTTATTATGCTTTGCTCAACGTTATCTCAAATAACTACAGCTCCCCAGGGATGAGAAAATATTAGAAATGAATCTCTTAATCTGAGGGGTAGCTAATAACTTCTTTAAACATTTTTTGGTGATGAAAAGTCATTAAATATGGTGTACATAGTTTGGTTAACACCCTGAGATAGCTTCCGATTCTCTCTGCCCACGCGAATACGAGTGCATTTCCTGTAAATCCTACCTTTCTCTTCCTGACTCTGATCTTGATTGTCCGGACGGTTGGTAACACACAAATAAGGACAACATATTCAGAAGCACAGATTTGTTCACTACCATATCAACAACGCATTGACTTACAGACTAATTTAACCTAGAAAAACACAACTATCACTCAACTTCCAAAGGTAGGACAGCAAGCAAACTCATATAATAAAAAGTTTCATCAAGAATTGAAGAAGCGACCCCCACACACACTGTCACAGGACTAATCATTGTAGGAATGTGTCTTATTGCTACGTATACCCCAAGCATCTGTAATTTTTTTTAGATCTAGGAGATAAGGATGAGAAGGGTGGCTTAAAATAAGTGCGACTGCATTAACTTAAAGAGTAGCCTATAAAGACAAACCACACTTGGCTGAGATTCAAACCCTGACCTGCGATCAAATGCAACTCCCCAGACACCTCGGCCACTGCTACGACATAGCATGAACATGTTTGAGCTCTACAGATCTCAACTAAGTTCTAAATATAATTTTTAGTGTACATTTATTTTCCACATCAGGTTTGTTTTTAGCACCGAGTTTTACTAACCGTTTGGTTTATACGCTTAAATACCAATTACGATAATAGTTTTAAGTATTATGGAGTTTATATTTATAGGGAGTGTACCCGTATTTTCGTGGAAAACTATTTTGGAAAAGCCATCCTAAGTTCACCCGACCGAGATTCGAATCTCTATCCCCCTGTCATTGGCAGTCCAGTCTACTACTAGAGTAGCGCCTTAGACCACGTAGTCACCAAAGCGGGTCACATCAGTATTGATTAAGAAACAATATTTTTAAGATGTTTTGCTATTTATTAAAACAATGATTGTTACTGTTGTGTTAATTAATATTGATTATGTCCTTTGTAATGAGTCTGGAGTGTGCTCGACTTATCGCTGTCGGTGGAAAACTTGACTCATTAGCGCACCCAACCCGTCAATTCGTGTCTCCCCGGCAAAATGTCAGCGGCGCGTGTTTTTCTCGTCTATTGTCGCCGCGACGCCACGGGCGTCTCTAATTCAGGGGGGTAGGGGGAAGCTATTTGGCAGCTAGAGAGAGAACTGATGAGATAAAAGATCCTCAGCATTCCCCGAATAAAGACGTAGAGGGAGGGGAGTTGGAGATGAAGGGTAACCGCTGAAATAGAAGGAGCCCGTCAATGACACACGTGATGGGAGTATCCGATGCGTTTCTCAATCAGGCGCTTGCTCTTTAGGAGGCGGTACAAGTTTTATTTGGTACTTAAGAGCCGTCCCAGGGGAAAAGAATTTGTATTGGCTGCTTAAGAGCCGTCCCAGAGAAAGACAAGTTGTATTAGGTGCTTAAGAGCCGTCCCAGAGGAATACAAGTTGTATTGGGTGCTTAAGAGCCATCCCAGAGGAAGACAAGTTGTATTTGGTGCTTAAGAGCCGTCCCAAAGGAATACAAGTTGTATTTGGTGCTTAAGAGCCGTCCCAAAGGAAGACAAGTTGTATTGGGTGCTTAAGAGTCGTCCCAGAGTAAGAAAAGTTGTATTGAGTGCTTAAGAGCCATCCCAGAGGAAGACAAGCTGTATTGGGTGCTTAAGAGCCATCCCAGAGTAGGACAAGTTGTATTGGGTGCTTAAGAGCCGTCCCAGAGTAGGACAATTTGTATTGGGTGCTTAAGAGCCGTCCCAGAGAAAGACAAGTTGTATTGGGTGCTTAAGAGCCGTCCCAGAGTAGGACAAGTTGTATTGGGTGTTTAAGAGCCGTCCCAGAGAAAGACAAGTTGTATTGGGTGCTTAAGAGCCGTCCCAGAGTAGGACAAGTTGTATTGGGTGCTTAAGAGCCGTCCCAGAGGAAGACAAGTTGTATTGGGTGCTTAAGAGCCATCCCAGAGGAAGACAAGTTGTATTGGGTGCTTAAGAGCCGTCCCAGAGGAATACATGGGGGGAGGGGGTACGGAGGGAACTTTTTAATTGAGAAGCGAAGTCCAAGATAAGGTTTTGTTGTTGTCACATGAGACGGCTAAATTTAATTTTTAAATTTTCCATAAAGTGCATCTAGGCGAAGAGGAAGGTGTACAGAAAATTATAAAGCGCATTTATTCTTTCGTCCCGATAAATAGGAATTTATTTATCTTTATTTATGTTTCGTATCCCAAATGCTCTTGTATGTGTGTCATAGATATTTTCACCAAGCTGGAACATCAAGGACTACATTCTGGACATATTGTGTGTGCTATAAACTGAGCACAACGAATATTACAACTAAAAATCTTATATAGTACATTTTTCTTGGCTTACCCGTCACTCTAGCTCATTCGGTAGCGTGTCTGTCTGCTAAACTAAGGATCCCGCGATCGATTCCCGTCACGGCCGAAATATGTATAATTGGTAAAATGTGGGGTTCTCCTTCCACCAGACCAGGGCTGTCCAACTTTAGGTAATCCGAGGGCCGCATCCGGAATTATAAATACAGTGCAGATATTAAAATATATGGAGAATCCGACCGTCAAGTTTAGCAAGCACTTCTTAAATTTCGTAACAAAGAAACTTAGTATTGTTTATTAAAGTTATGATTGAAACATTAGACAAGATGCCATTGTTCATACATTTATAATTATCATTTCATTTTAATGTGAGCTCTTCAGTTAATCGTTTTCATTCTCTCAAGAAGTTATATCAATATCGATTTTAGTTGACAATAGCTGTAAATGTGAGATTCACTTATCATTCAATTAACATCTGTGGATGGATTTTATGAATTTCATTGAAGAAAAAGTGTTTTCGCAAAGATATATGTTCCAGAACATTGATCACATCTTAAGTACAAAATCCCTCAATTTTGAATAACACTCTCTTTGTAGTAATTTAAAAAAATCTTCTCCTTTTTCGATTCTGCCAGTATATAAAGGGTCTTATTGCAAACTGCACAATTAGAGTTGAAGGTCAGGCCTTACGTTTTCAATGCTGAGCATGCGCGTTGAAACGAGGCATCTGGAGTTGAGGCAATCAATCGCACATGAAGTCGTGCCTGGGAAATTAAACCAGGTTTGCGCTTGAGTTGTGAGACGAGACTGTTATTTTTTTCGCGGGTGAAAATTAAAAGCCGTAACCAATAGGATGGTCGCATAAAATCGTTTCGCGTCTTGGACAGCCCTGCCCTAGACCACGCGTTCTACTGGGTTCCTCAGGTGCTGATGATAACACAGCTTGTGCACGTATCTGAAAACTATCCTAGAAGATGTATCCAAACAGACCGGCTCCCAAGTCTGTATCCCGCCATCTGATTGGTGAATGTTCAATTAAAAACCCCTCTCCCCCCTCATGCTATCTCCCCTCTAAATCAAAGATGGGACAGATAAGAGTAACTTGCCCCACACCGTTGTTACCAATAACTTTTATTTCACTTCCAAACCAGAATTTACGTCATCCGGTCGCGAGCGGTTATCAGCGACACGTTACCAAATTAAAAGTTACTTCTCCTCTAAAGTAGATGAGCTGGCTGCCCATCGACCCTCTCTTTCTAATAGGACACTTTACTATGTTAATGTAGGGATGCAGGGGACGCTGTAAAGGGCCAGTATTTTCTTACAGTTTTATAGAAAAAACTTTTTTATTCAAAATAAATCAAATATTGATCCAGTACAAACATAAGAGTTTAATTTTCTTCACATGATGACATAAACAGCTGAATATCTGCCATGAGATAGCGGCATTAGATGACAAACTTTTTAAATTTTACATCCATTACTGCGGCTTGGACCAGTTTTTTTTATTCACGCCATATATTTACTACTACCAGCTTGCTAGGCCTGTTGTAGCTTCATATGCCTATAATATAACTTAAGATAATAATAATAATATTTAGAACCGCGTCTTACTACACGTTCGGGTTATACGCTTTAAGTACTAATTACTCTAATGGATTAGGAATTGGGAAGGTTGAATCAGAGATTTGCGTGGAGGGAGAGTTGAAAACCATTTAGGAATAACCACCCCAAGTTCCCCCGACCGAGATTCGAACCTCGATCTCCGCGTCCTCAGCAGTCGAGCTCAACACGACAAGCGCGTTAGCCAACTACGCCACCGAGGCGGGTTATATAACTTAAGACTAGGACGGGCTCGACATCCAGTCCCCGGCTGTTAATTCATCCCTGTGAAAGGGCACACTTACATTTCACCAATTATACATTTTTCGTCTTTGCTGGAGATTGAACCTTGGACCCTTAATTCAGAAGACAAAAACGCTACCGACTTAACTAAGGTGTCGGACAAACTTTTTAAATTTAAAGATTTTTTTTCATGAAATTACAGGACACCCTTGACAGATATTCAACAAATGTTGATATCACCATGTGAAGAAAATTAAATTCTATGTTTGTATAGGAGCTTTTGATTTATTTTGACCAAAAAAAGGTTTTTCTATAAAAATTGCAAAGATACTGGCCTTTTCTCGCATTCCCTGGACCTCCACCTTAAGGTGGCCACCTTCGTGCAGTTAAAAATACTCACACTGTGACATTTATAACGAGAAGGGCAGTTATGACGCTTCTAAATTCTAAAAAGGTTTTGCTCAAATAGCTCAGAATGTTCTGTTATGACCATAACAACAAACAACGGTGACAAGGCTGGATCTACACTCCGGTAACGGGCCAGCCAATTCTTGAATAAGTTCCAGTCTCGTCTCGAAGCAGACACTGACCTATCCCTACACACTGCTCCTCGCGACGAGACCGTTGTCTAACGATGACTTGGAACTTACTCGAGGTAAATATTTGTCAGGTTTAAAGTAACAGCTGTTGGTGGGGGAGAGGGTCAGTAACTGGAGGAAAAATACAGTTTAGCGCATCCAGGACTAGATGAACGTTCAGGACACCTGACTTCGGTACAGTTTGGCGCATCCAGGACTAGATGAACGTTCAGGACACCTGACTCCGGTACAATTTGGCGCATCCAGGACTAGACGAACGTTCAGGACACCTGACTTCGGTACAGTTTAGCACATCCAGGACTAGACGAACGTTCAGGACACCTGACTTCGGTACANACCTGACTTCGGTACAGTTTAGCGCATCCAGGACTAGACGAACGTTCAGGACACCTGACTTCGGTACAGTTTAGCGCATCCAGGACTAGACGAACGTTCAGGACACCTGACTTCGGTACAGTTTAGCGCATCCAGGACTAGACGAACGTTCAGGACACCTGACTTCGGTACAGTTTAGCGCATCCAGGACTAGACGAATGTTCAAGACACCTGACTTCGGTACAGTTTAGCACATCCAGGAATAGACGAATGTTCAGGACACCTGACTTGGTCAGTCTTAACGTTCGCTACGAGCCGTCTTCTATAGAGATAGTTTTCCTACAATTTGTGTTTTCATTCTATATCCAGACGAGTAATAGTGCTGCTTTAAGATAGATAGACTCGTTGGTTGAAACACGAGCTAAGGCATTAACTTCTGTCTGGTTTGATTTGTCGGTGGTGTGGAGTTCTAATCCCAGCCAAGTTTATCAAAGGTTGGCGTTTTTATAGATGATTTCCCACCGTTCCACCACGCAAGTGTAGATACATTTCCTTAAAATTGTAACCATCCCACGTTTACCTAGTGTAATTACGTGGGGGAGAAGAAGATAGGTCGGACGTACTGACAGTAAAATAATATTTGGTATATTTATTTAATTATCATTAATTTAATATCGTTAAATTATCACAGTGCTAGTGTGTGAAATTTTTTTTATCACCACGTCTTACTACCTGTTCATGTTATACGCTTATGTACTAATTACACGAATAGATTAGGTATTAGGATGGCTTAATTTAGAAGAAGTGCACCCTTTTTGGTGAAGGGAGAATGGAAAACAATTTAGAAAAAACCACCATCAGTGTACCTGACAGGGATCGAACCCCAACCTCTCCATCTTCGGCAGTCTAGTCCAACATGAGATCAGCACGTTAGAACACGTGGCTACCGAAGCGTGTCTATGAAACTTATTCTTGCCTGAATCTAGAATTGAATACGCTACAACCAGCCCCCGTACCTACAACTCATTTAGTTTTCTGCGCACCAAAATGCAATAAAATCGATTTAACACTAAAACCTATCAGGATATAACGGAATAAAGGCAATATAACAGGATTGTAACGCATCTGAAAAACTCGGAACGGACAGGGAATGTTATCTAAAATTAAAATAATACTGGACTATTTGTGAATTTATAATGTAGCCCCTTTTCCCCTTCCAGGACCAAAGCGGGCATACAGGTGACAAGGTAAATTGATAAAGAAAAGATAAATGAAGAGTGAGCTGATTGGACGTCCAAAAAGCATACATTATGAAATAATATATACAATCATGATATACAAACCCGCTCAGCAGTAGTGTAACTAGAAAATAAGGTTATCTCCAGGCTGGAGTGATACTAAAATAAAACCTGAATAGAAGTGAACACATTGACAGATAACTCGATATAAATAATTTTATTTAGTCAATAACAAATATATATATATATATATATATATCTCATCCAACATAATTAAAACTACCAATAATTTCAAAAAAAGGCTTCATGAAAAACAATAGTTTACTCGTCCAAAGGACTCACAATAATAAACCTTTTTTTATTATAATGTTTGGATAATATCAAAATGATGAGAATTCAATAGTCAGATGGACTTTAACTAAAAAAAACAAATAGTCTGATGGACTCCCACTATAAGATATAGTTATATTCTCGTATAGTAGGGACTCAAAAGGTCTCCGAATTTCATAAATAATGGGCGTAACCTCACCATTACTTCAAATAACAACAATATAAAAGGTACTGAGCAAAGTAAAATTTATGATGTAAATATATGTATATTAATTTGCTCTTTCTAATGGACATCATACATAGTATTATCACAGTAAAAATAGCACCAAGTGAATATATTTATTTTAATTTAATAAATGTCTCTCATATCTAAATTATTATATTAACCTATTATGTAAAAAGAAAATATTAAAAATTTCCAATGTTTAAATGACATCGTCATTAAACAAAAATAAACATAACAACAAAAGAATAACTTTTTAAATTTAAATGTCTTAAATACTTGTCAAGCCTACATGACTTCATAATATCAATGATTTAAACACGTTACTAATCTTTAAATTTAAATATCTTAAATATTTGTCAAGTCTACATGACTTCATAATATCAATGATTTAAACAAGTTAAATAAACTTTAAATTTAAATATCTTAAATACTTGTCAAGCCTACATGACTTCATATTAGCAAAGATTTGAACAAGTTAAATAAACTTTAAATTTAAATATCTTAAATATTTGTCAAGCCTACATGACTTCATAATATAAATGATTTGAACAAGTTAAATAATCTTTAAATTTAAATTTCTTAAATATTTCCCAAAACTAGACGATTGTATAATAGAATTTTAAGCAAAACAAAAAAATTATGTAGCAAATGGTTTCGGAGTTAAATTCATAATAAATATCCGAGAAGAAATTTTGCATTATAAAATCCGAAAAGTAATTTTGAAGCTTACATTTTATATTTGACACCTAGATGTGTCCCGGATGGTTATCCTGCCAAGAGTGGCTTGACCACTGATCTACTGTCAGTATTTATTTGCTAATCTGTGGCTCAAAAAGGGGGAGAGGGTGGTAGGGGGTCGCACATAAGAGATGGATAGACTACAAACGAGAGGTAAGGGGTAATCATGTACGGGAAACATGGGACGAGAAGCATCTAGACGATTCCAGAACAATGTCATCACCTCTGAAAAGACATCTTGTGAATGTGGGGAATGTCAGGCCTCCACCGTGGTTCGGATTCCACGTTAAACTGTAGGTCCTCCATTTCACCTCACAATCACCCTACCATTACACATTAGCGTAAGTGCGTATAACCCGAACGGGTAGTAAGACGTGGTGCTAATAATAATAATAATAATGTCATGCCCAACATTTTAGCGCTGTAGATGTCACACATTTCTCTTCCCGGCATCCGATGTTGATGCACCTCTTGACCTCGCGTCTCCAGTTTAATCAACAAGAGCGTGATGGTCAGTCGTTGCTGGGAGAGATGGAGAGTTTGGGACGTACACAGAAGAAAATGGGGCATTGGTAATCTGTCGATACCACTTCTGTAGTTGTGGTGGGATACGACTTGAACCAACAAAGTGTCCAGTGTTTTCTTAATTTAGAACGCTATAGCTTTTATAAACGCTACAATAAAATAAAACTACAGACCTAATAGGCCTTTGCATAGAAGAAAAATTAAACTGAAGAAATAATTAGTATGAATTCTAATTTATATTTCATCACCCCCCAAGCACCCCCCAACAACCCCTTTATTCCTCCTTGGAACATCAGGTTGTGTAAAAATTGCATACATTTCCCCCTCAAGGTCAAAACATACTACTCTAAACACCAATAGAAGGATTACATGATAGCTAGTTTTACAAAAAATGATCTGTCATTCCTCCATAGGTGACCTGGCGGTCTAGAGGTAAGGTATCAGACTTCTATGCTGGCGGCCGGGGTTCGATCCTTGGTCCCGGCACAGATTTATCTGATTACCAAACCCTTCCTTCACCTCTGACAAGACATCTTGTGAATGTGGGGAATGCCAGGCCTCCACCGTGGTTCGGATTCCACGTTAAACTGTAGGTCCTCCATTTCACCTCACAATCACCCTACCATTACACATTAGCGTAAGTGCGTATAACCCGAACGGGTAGTAAGACGTGGTGCTAATAATAATAATAATAATGTCATGCCCAACATTTTAGCGCTGTAGATGTCACACATTTCTCTTCCCGGCATCCGATGTTGATGCACCTCTTGACCTCGCGTCTCCAGTTTAATCAACAAGAGCGTGATGGTCAGTCGTTGCTGGGAGAGATGGAGAGTTTGGGACGTACACAGAAGAAAATGGGGCATTGGTAATCTGTCGATACCACTTCTGTAGTTGTGGTGGGATACGACTTGAACCAACAAAGTGTCCAGTGTTTTCTTAATTTAGAACGCTATAGCTTTTATAAACGCTACAATAAAATAAAACTACAGACCTAATAGGCCTTTGCATAGAAGAAAAATTAAACTGAAGAAATAATTAGTATGAATTCTAATTTATATTTCATCACCCCCCAAGCACCCCCCAACAACCCCTTTATTCCTCCTTGGAACATCAGGTTGTGTAAAAATTGCATACATTTCCCCCTCAAGGTCAAAACATACTACTCTAAACACCAATAGAAGGATTACATGATAGCTAGTTTTACAAAAAATGATCTGTCATTCCTCCATAGGTGACCTGGCGGTCTAGAGGTAAGGTATCAGACTTCTATGCTGGCGGCCGGGGTTCGATCCTTGGTCCCGGCACAGATTTATCTGATTACCAAACCCTTCCTTCACCTCTGACAAGACATCTTGTGAATGTGGGGAATGCCAGGCCTCCACCGTGGTTCGGATTCCACGTTAAACTGTAGGTCCTCCATTGCATCTCACAATCACCCTACCATTACACATTAGCGTAAGTGCGTATAACCCGAACGGTTAGTAAGACGCGGTGCTAATAATAATAATAATAATAATAATAATAATAATTCCTCCATACACCGCTTGTAACATGGGAACCCCTTTAGAGAAAAACAGGGAATTTTGTATTAAAAAATAATGGCAACCCTGTAATAGTCCATTAATAACTAAAATATAAATATAGTACTAAGCCAGCAAACTAAAAGTGCCAGTTGATTGACCTGTTTGACTATATAAATCTAATACGAAATTTGAATAAATCAATATGAATAAATGAGAGAGTGCCATAACGACTTATCCATGTCTATAAACACAGACCCACACACACGTCACTTATTTGATTGGAGCGTATCTGTCGGTGAGTGAGTGATTTACGTTCGCCTTCCACAAAAAAAAAAAAATTGTTTCTGTAGACGATGTTAGCCCAAGGCAGGGTTTGAACCGGGACTGGTCGCACACAAACAAGTAGCCTTATCACCCTCCACATCTCTTTTAGCCACCCCTACCCCCTCTTCGCCATCCTCACAAGATCAACATGAGACAAGACATCATCAGACGAGATCCACTCCTACACTTCTTACACACCCACTCGCACTCACTGAGTAAATGGAGCCTTCTTTCTTACTACACTGTGACTTTAACAAGTTGAGAGCTACACTCGCACTCACCGAGTAAATGGAGCCTTCTTTCTTACTACACTGTGACTTGAACAAGTTGAGAGCTACACTCGCACTCACCGAGTAAATGGAGCCTTCTTTCTTACTACACTGTGACTTGAACAAGTTGAGAGCTACACTCGCACTCACCGAGTAAATGGAGCCTTCTTTCTTACTACACTGTGACTTGAACAAGTTGAGAGCTACACTCGCACTCACTGAGTAAATGGAGCCTTCTTTCTTACTACACTGTGACTTGAACAAGTTGAGAGCTACACTCGCACTCACTGAGTAAATGGAGCCTTCTTTCTTACTACACTGTGACTTGAACAAGTTGAGAGCTACACTCGCACTCACTGAGTAAATGGAGCCTTCTTTCTTACTACACTGTGACTTGAACAAGTTGAGAGCTACACTCGCACTCACTGAGTAAATGGAGCCTTCTTTCTTACTACACTGTGACTTGAACAAGTTGAGAGCTACACTCGCACTCACTGAGTAAATGGAGCCTTCTTTCTTACTACACTGTGACTTGAACAAGTTGAGAGCTACACTCGCACTCACTGAGTAAATGGAGCCTTCTTTCTTACTACACTGTGACTTGAACAAGTTGAGAGCTACACTCGCACTCACTGAGTAAATGGAGCCTTCTTTCTTACTACACTGTGACTTGAACAAGTTGAGAGCTACACTCGCACTCACTGAGTAAATGGAGCCTTCTTTCTTACTACACTGTGACTTGAACAAGTTGAGAGCTACACTCGCACTCACTGAGTAAATGGAGCCTTCTTTCTTACTACACTGTGACTTGAACAAGTTGAGAGCTACACTCGCACTCACTGAGTAAATGGAGCCTTCTTTCTTACTACACTGTGACTTGAACAAGTTGAGAGCTACACTCGCACTCACTGAGTAAATGGAGCCTTCTTTCTTACTACACTGTGACTTGAACAAGTTGAGAGCTACACTCGCACTCACTGAGTAAATGGAGCCTTCTTTCTTACTACACTGTGACTTGAACAAGTTGAGAGCTACACTCGCACTCACTGAGTACATGGAGCCTTCTTTCTTACTACACTGTGACTTGAACAAGTTGAGAGCTACACTTGGACTCACTGAGTACATGGAGCCTTCTTTCTTACTACACTGTGACTTGAACGGGAGTCAACCAATCATCCAGTATAAGAATAACAATAAGTTCAGGTCGAACGGGGGATTGGATGATCTCTTAATTTACATCATATATCCTACGACCTTTATTGCTCACGTGCAGTGAAAACAGTTAACTAGTGATTCGGAAATCATTATGAGAGCGATCCAAGACACTAATTGCCCTATTTGTTATAAGCGTGTCCAAACAACATACCATTAAAATGACTACTTTCATGAAATAATACAAAAGTGTTTCCTACATCACCTCTCAACCTAGCCAACATGCATCACATTGGAACTCACCTCTCAACCTAGCCAACATGCATCACATTGAAACTCACCTCTCAGCCTACTCAACATGCATCACATTGGAACTCACCTCTAAACCTAGCCAACATGCATCACATTGGAACTCACCTCTCAACCTAGCCAACACGTATCACATTGGATATCACCTCTCAACCTAGCCAACACGCATCACATTGGAACTTACCTCTCAACCTAACCAACACACATCACATTGTATATCACCTCTCAACCTAGCCAACACACATCACATTGGAGCTGTTCGTAGTAGTCAAGTGGTACGTTAGCCGCACGCACGGCTTACACCCGCACACATCTACAACAAAAATATGTTTTCTATATCCACAAGCTTTAAAATCCACGAGAAGCTAAGAGCTTTTATTATCTCCCTCTTGACTGATCTTAACCAAGCTTGGATATATTTTACTCACTGGTAAAACAAAATAAACTTCTCCATACAGAAACATTGAAATAGATTTAATAAATTTTACGAGTTCTATCAAATAAAGTTATATAATTATATTCAAATCATATTACCATTAGTATACCACTACCGGTGGGCGGGCGGATTGACTGCCAGGCATATAGATATAGTTTGCTGGTGATATGGAGGTCAGGATTCTAATCCCGATTGGGGAATTTATCTATTTAGTTCCCCATTCTTCCTCCACGCAAATATGGGTATATTCCCTCAAATTCTAACTTCCTTGTCGGTGACCTGGTGGTCTAGGGGTAAGGTGTCGGACTTCTATGCTGGGGTACGGGGTTCAATCCTCGGTCCCGGCACAGATTCATCTGATTACCAAACCCTTCCTTCACCTCTGACAATACATCTTGTGAATATGGGGAATGCCAGGCCTCCACCGTGGTTCGGATTCCAACGTTAAACTGTAAGTCCTCCATTTCATCTCACAATCACCATTACACATTAGCGTAAGTGTGTATAACCTGAACGGGTAGTAAGACGCGGTGCTAATAACAATAATAATCTAACTTCCTCATCCTTACCAAATTAGCTTAATTAATATATCCATACATGTTACTCTAGTGAATAGTCGAATCCACGTCTGGAGGGTCCACGTTCGACCTCGGGCAATGCCTGCAGTAGCTGAACAGATGTGGGCCGACTCGCGGGTGGGATGCTGGGTGCTGATAGCGACTGAGCACACGTCATCTGTTGTGACACGCCCCCACACACTCACACACTCACTGTCCATGCTTCACCCTTGTCGGGAAGCCAGACTAGTCGAGACTGACGCCCGTGTCCACATGACCACCACTACTGGTTGTTGTTAACTTATTATTATTATTATTATTATTTAGCACCGCGTCTTACTACCCTTTCGGGTTATACGCTTAGGTACTAATTAAACTAATGGATTAGGAATTGGTAAGGTTGAATTAGAGGAAGTGACCCCGCATTTGCGTGGAGGGGGAGTGGAAAGCAATTTAGGAACCCCCCCTCCCCTCTTCCAGTTCACCCGACCGAGATTCGAACCTTGATTTCCCCGTCCTCGGTAGTCGAGCTCAACACGACAAGCGCGTTAGCCAACTACGCCACCGAGGCGGGTCTTAATTTTATTAGTCAGCTTTGAAGGAAGTGTTGCCAAACTGTGCTAGTGGTCACGCGAACTAAATTTCAGGCTCATCTCTGGAATATTGGAGCTTGAATCCCGGTCGGGTAGACTGAGATTTTATTTTCTTAAATTATTTTAAGAGTCTTACTCCCCTGTAAATGCGGATACATTTAATGTAATTGTTGTCTTGTACATCCCTACTCCCGTATATCCCGGACGGGTAGTAAGACTGGGTCGGAGAAATTACCAAACAATATCTAGGAATCAGTGGAGAAGAGTGAATGAAGGTTCCCAATAAAACTCTATTGGCATCTTATTGTGAACAATAGAAATAGAACAGAAATAGACAATTTCCCTCCGTCAACCCCCCCCCCCATACCCTCACCTCCCCCTCGACACTATGGCCAGATACACACATACCTATTTCAGTAGAGAAACTTGTACTGGAACAATCATTGCAGCTATCACGAGATTATACAACGCGCTTTCTGCGTCATGCTTAACTCGTAATTAGTATCAATAGTACACAATTATAATTACAAACATGGTTTGTGTTGTGTACTAATTAAAAGTCTATAAATTATATTTTATAACATAATCAGACCCGCTTCGATGGTCTAGTGTTCTAACGCGTAATAGACTGCACTGGGAGATCAGGGTTCGAATCTTAGTCGGCTATAGTAGATATATATTGTTCACATGCGAGTCGTTATTGTGGTTTTCCCATCCTCTCTCCACGCTAGTGTAGGCACGTGTTTATAAACGTATGAATTAAATAAAAGGCATGTGAGTTTTTTTTGTCTAAGCACCGCGCCTTACTACCCGTTTGGGTTATACGCTTATGTACTAATTACTCTGATGGATTAGTAATAGCGAAGGCTATATTTAGAAAAGGTGAACTCGCATTTGCGGGGAGGGAGAGTGAAAAACTATTTAGGAAAAACCACCCTCAGTTTACCCGATCAAGATTTGAACCTCGACCTACCCGTCCTCGGCAGTCTGGCTCAACACGAAACTAGCGCGTTAGCCAACTACGTCACCAAGGCGAGTGCATGTCAAACTCTATATTTTCGTTGTTCGAAACCGTTGGGGGTGATTTTATTAACGATTGAAGTGATATTGTCTCAACGATCTTGAACAAAGTCCGAGGGTCTCAAGGAGGAACAAAACAAACCAAGGAACTTAAAAAACTTTTCATTCAACAATGTAGTCTAATATTATGTGACCCGCATCGGTGATCACGCGGACTAGACGTCAAGGGAATCTAGTCTGGTTTGCCGGTAAAGGGGATGTTGAGGGTTTGACTCACGTCCAGGGAAACTGAGGGTGTGTCTTGCCACACACACACACACACACACTCTCTCTCTCTCTCTCTCTCTCCAAGCCAATACGTGTGCACTTTCTCTAAATTTAACTTTCCTCATCTCAACGCCAATTAGCGTGATTACAAAATGCTGACAACTCTGACTGACGGGTGGTATACTCTGTGGGGGAAACAAGAACTAAGCTTATTAAAAAACACAAATGATCTGAGGTACTATTGTCTTCAGAGGCGGTGTAACGGAGATACGAACCTCATCCCACCCACGACCGAGAGCAGGCAACCCACACACTCACACACTCACACACACACACACACACACTCACACACTCTCTCCAAGACAAGAAGTTCATAGCTACTGGCGGACAGGAATTTATAAATGATGCGTGGAGGAGGAACATTCTTTAGCCTTCCACTTTATTTTCTTACTCCCTCTTTTTTTTTTCTTCTCTTTAATTCTTTTACGTGATCTACAAATCTAAAATGAGAAGAACAAAAAAAAAAGTGTCCTATTACTGGCGAGGGCCTGTTTGCGTTAACTGGTGGGCAGGTGCTCTTTCAGAGCGCTTCATTTGTTAGGGCACCCCCTCTTCCCCTCCATTACATTCCCCCCCTCTCTCTTAACACCCCCTCTAAAACAATTCCTCCTTCTCCCGAATCTAGCGAGCATTCTAGGACCACGATGTCGCTTAAAGATGGTTGAACCTATTTCCAAGCAGATCGTGTCTGGCTCGCCTTTAGTTCGTTATTCCTCACACTTTATGTCGAGTTAACAAAGTGCTCCAGACAAGATTATTATTTTTAAACTTGAGATTTCGATTGAACAGATGTGTCATTGTCCGAAACAACCCGCCTCGTTGGTCGAATTATCTAACGCGTCACTCCCGCAAGAGGCTAGACTGCCGGTGACTGGGAGATCGAGGTTCGTGTCTCGGTCGGGTGTACGGGGGAATTTTTACAAAATGTTTATTCACTCTACCTCCACGAAAATGCGGGTACACTTCCTTTTTATACAACCTTATTAATCCTTACCCCCATTATTATTATTATTAGCACCACGTCTTACTACCCGCTCGGGCTATACGCACTCACGCTAATGTATAAAGGCAGGGTCATTGTAAGATGAAATGGAGGACCTACAGTTTAACGTGGGATCCGAACCACGAAGGAGGCCTGGCATTCCTCACACTACAAGCTTCCCTACCACAGCGTAATTAGTACATAAGCGTATAACCCAAACGAGTTGTAAGACGTGGTGCTAACAAAATATGTATGTACGCAGACTAGAATTCAGTCTTGTCTGGTTTGGCGGGTTTACTTGGAGTGTTTTTTACTAAATAGTTTCTCCCGCAAGTTTGGGTACCTTTATTCTAATTCTACCCTCATCATCTTCAACTCATTATCATATTTAAAGGTGACCCGGCGGTCTAGGGGTAAGGTGTCAGACTTCTGTGCTGGCGGCCGGGGTTCAATCCCCGGTCACGGCACAGATTTATCTGATTACCAAACCCTTCCTTCACCTCTGACAAGACATCTTGTGAATGTGAGGAATGCCAGTCCTCCACCGTGGTTCGGATTCCACGTTAAACTGTAGGTCCTCCATTTCATCTCACGATCACACTACCATTACACATTAGCGTAAGTGCGTATAACCTGAACGGGTAGTAAGACGCGGTGCTANTTTCATCTCACAATCACCCTACCATTACACATTAGCGTAAGGGCGTATAACCCGAACGGGTAGTAAGACGCGGTGCTAATAATAATCATATTTAAATGCGGGCAGACCGTGCTGGTCATAAGACGAAGCGCAATATTTATATTTCTAGGATATTTTAGTTTATTTGTAAACAGGTGGAAGAAAGACGGATGGTTATTACGTTGACGCGAGTTGGTTCTTACCTCCACAAGACAAATATTGCCACGCGAGTGTGGGAAAGCCGCTACCGAGCTGTATAATATATAATGGGGCATGATGGGGGCAATACAAACAGGGGATAAGTTATGACGCGTCCTTGCACTCCGGGAGGAGGTCACTTCTGAAACGGAACAACTCAATGATTTGCAGTTGTAGCGCGTTTAGAATAGATTATTTATGTTTCAGCCCGCGACCACCGCTTTCTACATTATTATTATTATTATTATTATTATTATTATTGGAAACTTCTCAAATGTTCACCCACACAAACCAAAGTTAAGTATTAAATATGTTACATTTTCAATTGCTATATTCAATTTTTAGATGAAGATATTCCAACTTTTGTTGTTTAAAATATTCAATTTTTAAAATAAGATATTCATGTTTTAGATTAATATATTACACTTTATAGGTATTATGATATTTTGTTTGGTCCAGACACTAAATCTTTAAATAAATATATTATATATTTGGATTAAGATATCTTTAAGTTGATAGTAGTCGTGTTTGGGTTCATAAAGGGGCTAATAAACTGTGATATTAATACATCTTAAATTTTGGGATTTAATTAGTGACTATACAATTTCAAAATATTAGTTATTCCATTTTTGAATGGGAAATACAAATCATTCTAGATAGAAAAAAATAAGTAGGGCATATTACAACTGCGCCATTGATATACTGTAAAATAAACTTTGCCAAAACAATTCACTGTTGATGCAAAAATACTTCCAAGTAGGATTATCATTATTAGATTTTTTTAATGTTACGTAATCTATTTAAAATAATTTATTAATTTTCTTGGAATATTTTTTCCCCAGCAAATCCACCAATCAATAACAAAACGGAATTAATTAGAATTTAGAAATAATTGACTATATTGATTACATGTTAATGAACAGGCAGAACTTAGATCACAAATTAAATAAGGTTTTTCTTACCTGCTCCATGCCATTAGGAACTCTAAAGTTCATTGCCACTCTTACAAAAATACGCCACCTATCTCTATCTTGAGCTAGTTCTATACAGTCCCTCTTTTTACACTCTATACCTCTTTTGAGTTAGTTCTATCCAGTCCACATCATTACACCTTATTTCTCTCTTGAGATAGTTCTATCCAGTCAACCTCATTAGATCTTATTTATCTCTTGAGTTAGTTATATCCAGTCCACCTCATTACATCCTATCCCTATCTTGAGCTAATTCTATCCAGTCCACCTCATTACGTCCTATATCTTCCAGGTCAATTCTAATTTTATCCTCCTCTCTGAGACTAGTTCTTCTCAATGGTCTTCTTATTGGGTTTGCTAGTCAGTACCCTGAACATGGTTTTAGAGTCTCTAATTCGCGCTGCATGTCCTGCCATCGTAATCTACGAGACATCATTATCCTATCAATGTTTTGTGATAAGTACAGGTTATGTAACACATCATTGTGTAACATCCTCCCCTACCCAGTAGCCTCAGCCTTTTAATAACCAAATATCTTCCTAAGCACCTTATTTTCGAACACCTTAATTTATTTTCGTCATGTAAGGTAAGAGACCACGTTTCACACCCATAGAGAACATTCGGTAAAATTATTATGTCGTATATTCTTGAGTTTTACATTCCTTGAAAGAAGGCGATATGTTAACAACTTACTGGCCGAGTAATAGCATATATTTCCAGACTGTAGTCTTATCCTAATTTCCATGCTAATATCGTTATAGCTATTTAAAATTGTTCCTAAATATTTTAACTCATTAATCCTGCCAAATGATTTGTTGCTCGTAAGAATCTCTAAATTATGTCCTCAAGCTGTGTTCTTTGTTTGATCATATACTTAGGCTTTTCAGGGTTCATTTCTAAACCTATTTCCTTACCAGCCTCTAGTAAAATGTATGCATTTCTTGCAACAGCCTAACAAATCTTAATCATCTGCGTTTCCTAATAGCTGCATTGTACCGTTTGATGTCAGCTCTTTTCTACTCTCTTGCATTAACCTAATAGCATACTCTAATGTTCTATATTTAAAAGTAATGTGGGAAGTGAATCTCCTTGTTTCAACCCACTATGTATTTAGAAAGTATCTGATAAGTGACATCCAACCTGTACCGTACAGGTGACCGTATCTTAATTAACTTGATAATATTTTTGGGTATCTCAAATATAACTTAAATTTAATATAATTAATTCTTTTACCTTAATCATAGGCCTTTTTATATACCTTATATTAGTTCACTGCTTCTGTCATCAAAGCGTCCGATCGCTTTTTCACTCACTTCTAATATAGATAGACGGCTGAAATGTTGTACTGTACATATATCGAACTCGCGTTAAATTATAATTTGAGATAAATCCATAGCATGGTGCACCGTGCAGCCATTGCGGGTCATATATAGGTCTATCAGCTATCCTGGGTTCATGCCTGGCACGGATTTTGGACCTTATCTCAGTTCAATGACGTTGCCTACTTGGAGATTTCAAAGCTATTTTATGAAGCGGGTTGAGTCTTAACTTGACGCACCTAAGCAGTGTAAGCCCTATCACACTTAGACACCAATTTACAAAATAGAAAGCGAGGGAAGAAAAATATATGTTCACTCTGCGAGGCCTCCATTTTATCTACTGATAACACTTTACCTCTTCCTCTGACGAGTTTACGCACTCACTATGCTCTTTTCTTCTTGAAACATGACTTGCTTTTTAAAACTACATTTTCCTTAATTCCTATTCTATACAGACAAAAGCTACCATTAACTTTTTTAATCTCCATCCTGACAGAACTAATCCTACAAGCCATTTTTGTGAATAAACCAAGTAGCCTAAGTTGTAGATGATTTATAAAAGATACGTTTACAAACAAACTATTTCAATATTAAAATTACAATTTTCAGATATGTAGGATTATTTTTATAATTATTTAAGCGTTTATGGTTTTTGTTTCAACATTATAAAGTTTTTTTTTAAGTTGGCACAGCAAAATTTCTTAAAAAAAACGCATTTAAAAAAAATGTTTCGTACAAAGTTGCATGGTTTTGAGACGCTGACAACAGGACATAATTTATTTTTTATTTAGTGGACTCTTTCAAGGTCATCTATTGTTTTTCAAATGGGACCCTGTATTTTTTTATTTCAGAATCATATACTATGAAAAAGAACAAGCAACTTTTGTCGGAAACACTTTTTTATCAGAGTTCTATTTATATGATTTTTAATGAGTTAAAGAAATACGTATATTGTTTTTGGAACTTTTTTTTATTTTCATTTATTGCCTACTGGAATCTGTAGAAAGTAAACAAATACGAGTAAAACGCTTTCACAAATAAAACACAAAGCTTCGTTCAAAATGATAGACGTGTTAAACTGGTCAACCTGATATATTTACATAATAAGCACACCAGTTTAACATTTCGATCCTTACACACTAAACAGAAAACACGGTTCTTCATAATGTGTGGTATTTTTGTTTATTGTGAACCTACATATTGTGAGCTATGGAATATTATTCTATTGCCGAAAAAACGGAAATGATTTAAATTCACGGTGAAGGTAGAAGAATAGTTAATAACGCTATTCTACAGTACGTTGATCATTTTCCTGAGAGAAATGTAGTGTCACGTAGATCTTTATATCGTGTAGTTAAAATGGAAATGGAAGTGCCCAAGCGAAGAAAAGGAACCGTAGAACAACTGTCAACGGCGAGCATAATGAAATCGCAATCCTATCCGCATTATATAATAATCCCCATGTAGGTTTTAGTTCGATTTATAGTGATTTAGGAATATCCAAAATTAGTGTACTCAAAATATTGAAGCATCACAAATGTCATTCTTACCACATGTCATTGCATCAAGAGCTTCATTTAGAAGATTCTCTCAATCGAGTGGCATTCTGACAATGGGCACTTGAACAAGTAAGAATAAATAGGAACCTTTTCCTTAAGTATTATTCTCTGATGAATCGAGATTTACGAATCATGGGAGGTTAACCGACACAGCATGCATTATCGGAATGCAGAATATTCACGGTAGTTGCGACAAGTTGAAAGACAACACCCTTGGGTTGTGAACCTTTGGTGCGGACTTATCGGAGACAAATTGACTGGCCCCCCCTTTTTTTTTATTGACGGTACATTTAATGGAGACAAATACAGAACCTTTATAGATCAAGGATTGCCATTGCTGATAGAAAACTTAAATCTACAAGAAAGGCAGAGCATGTGGATTTAGCATGATGGCGACGTTGCCCATTTTTCCGGAATCCCACGACAAGTATTGGGCCGGAATCACAATGGAAGCTGGATTGGTAAGGGTGGTTCAATTAGTTGGACTGCTCAGATCACCAGATTTAACATCACCAGATGTTTTCCTTATGGGGTTATCTGAAAGAACGATTATACCACGATGCACCTAAAACCTTAGAACACAAGAAGGAATACATTAGAATGGCTTGCAGAGATGTTCATCGAGAAACTCTATTAAATACAATTCTTTTATAAAGCGAAATAGAAAGTGTATCGAAGTAGAAGGTAATTATTTCGAACAGTTGTTGTATTTTAACATTTCGACCCTAATGAACGAACGTTTGTTTTCTTTATGTTTGAGCATTTTTATCGTATTTGTTTACACTCTACAGATTCTAGTGGGCAATAAAATGAAATAAAAACAGTTCCAAAAACAACATACGTATTTATTTAATTCATTAAATATCATCAAAAATAGATTTCAGCTAAAAAAGTGTTTCAGACAAAAGTTATTATTATTATTATTATTATTAGCACCGCGTCTTACTACCCGTTCGGGTTATACGCACATACGCTAATGTGTAATGGTAGGGTGATTGTGAGATGAAATGGAGGACCTACAGTTTAACGTGGAATCCGAACCACGGTGATGGCCTGGCATTCCCCACCTTCCCAAGATGTCTTGTCAGAGGTGAAGGAAGGGTTTGGTAATCACAGGAAAAAGTTGCTTGTTTTTTTTCCGTAGAATATTATTCTGCAATAAAAAATACAGGGTCCTATTTGAAAAACAATAGTTGACCTTTAGATAACCTTGAAGACGTCCACTAAATAAAACATAAACAATGTCATTTTGTCAGCGTCTCAAAACCAAGAAACTTTGTACGAAACTCTTTTTTTTTTCTTAAATGATTTTTTTTTAAGAAATATCATTGCGCCAACTTAAAAAACCATCACGTATATTTAAATTCACTGAATAAAACGTAAATTCATTAACATGGGAAATCCTATCTTGATCTGCTGTGACGTAACAGGCAGGCTACGTCCTTAAGTGTACATAACTTACTTTACATCCATTACTGTTTCCAGCCTGTGACAGTTTTTTTTATTCAAGTCATATATTTTTTCACTAGTGGCTGGCAAGGCCTGTCGGAGTCTTAAGTATACAAAACTAGAAATTAAAATATATATAAAAACAAGTTTCACAAAAATGTATCTTATCCCGATCAAATATAAGTTGTGGCACTTACTCCTGCAATATAGAGAAAGTAGGCCTTTATGAGCCCGAGGGGGTCCTCGTGAGGAGGTAATAAGATGAGGCATCCCATGTTGCAGGAGTAAGTGTTGTTTATTTAAATAGTTTTACTAAAACCTATGTATAATTTATGAACTATCATGTTGTAATTCCACTTTTTTCAAATATTTTCCTAATAGTAAACATCTGGTTCGTTGTTGATCTATTTCGTAAAAACCCACACTGATGATCCCCAATTGTTTCCTTGGCGTATGGTGTCAATCTAAGTACAATTATGTTAGACATGATTGAGTTTGTTGGTCTGTATGTCAAGAGCATTGTGTGGTATCTACCTCAGGAAGAGGTCTCAAATTTTAAAATTAGCAGCCCATGTACACAAACATGTACACCTCGAAGCTTAAATTTTAAATATTTTGTCAGACGTCTTTTAAATTTATTAAAAATTGGGCATGAAAAAATAAAATAAAGAGATTGTTATATGTATTTTTGAAATTGAAAAAAGCGTTGCCCGGGATAACGCCGGCTACTTCTACTACTTGAAATATGGATATATTTCCTAACAAATAAGAGCACACACTGTGTTTATTAACAAGCTATATTGTTTTTACATATGGTTCTTAGTTTAACCACACAATAACAAGGACAGACAACATGTAGCCAGGGTCCTGTAGTCCTGCAGTCAGTCTCCATGATCACTCAGTAACTAGGACAGACAACATGTAGCC
>CABEEJ010008359.1:0-12451 GCA_901482245.1 Timema douglasi
TATATTTTAAGCACATTTTTTACATTATATTTTCACATAATTTTATGCAGACATTATCAGACCAGTTGATGTTTGATTTAATAATCGATAAAGTATTTATTTTAACTTGGCTTCAGTTCAATCACAGTTTGCATTTGGTTATAATTTTATACATACATATATTTCATGTGCTTCACACTTGTATATTAAGGGGACAGTTTCCATTAAGTGATGATAGTCCACATTTATATTTATTGCACTTCATGCATGAACATTAAGGAGGCAGTTTGCAGTTAGCTATAATTGACAACATTTTTCGTACTTGCGCTTTACGGGAAAATGTCCCCTTGTCATGTTATACAGGGCACGTTTTGCCAGAGCTGGTTATAATAACTTAAGGGGGATTTGTGCTCAGGTTGTGATTGTCATAATATCTAAATTTCAGCAAACCACTCTTAACGCTGCGTGTGTACTCAGCTCAGTGAAGCCACGACCTTACCCTGAGTATAGATTTCTTAAATTAGCCCTGAAGAGCTATCTATGGTTATATTAACTCGTTTTATAAAAATACAATGCATCAATTTTTGATGTGAAAATAAAATTGTTCCATAGAAGGTTGTTTTTTCCTTTTTGGGTACAGCCCATAAATAAAATATTCCCAAAATAAATGTTCTCTTATTTATATTTTGCTACACACTAATATAAATGATCATTTTCATTTATAAATTCCATCGTAATATTATGATAGATCTAGATTTTTTATTTGTACCAGAACTCAAAACAGTTTGTGTTGCAATTATGTCTGTACCCACGTCTGTCTGTCTATCTGAAGGTCCCTGGGGCCACTAAACTGTTTGATGGATTTAATTCAAATTTGATATATTTAATTTTATATTGTAAATATAATATTGTTAGTCAGGATTCAGTCAAACGTAATCTAGGATTTTGCATCGAAACTGTTCCTTGTTGTTTTTATAATTTATTTATTTAAAAAACAAAGAGGTAAACATGTATATCCATTGCTCTGTCAGACAAAATAGATGAATTGTTTCAAGTGTCGGATTTTTCTCATCGAGATAGAATGTTCCTTAATCTACAACAATACGTATAACTTTATCCAAATAAAGGTTGTGTTTAGATTCCGTCTCTGAGGCCACTACCCTAAAAAAAATATTTTTTTTAAAAGAATTTTGCGAGTAGCTACAACCATTAAGTAATCAGTGTGAATTCATGATGAGCACAGTGACTATCCACTTGCTCCTGAAAAAGTCATAGTTACTCCTGAGGTGTTATCTCCATTCTCTAAGTATATAAAATCCAAGCTGAACTCTCCCACCGGCGGGAAAACAGAAAAGCTAGTGCCCAACCCAAACAGTAAACAAAGCTATGTGGTACACTACCGTAATTTAAAACTGTATATTTACTTGGGTATGAAGCTTCAAAATATACACAGAGTCCCAACTTTCAATCAGAGCGCTTGGTTGAAGCCATATATTGATTTTAATACATCCTGACGAAAAAATGCATTAAATGGATTTGAAAAAGACTTTTTCAAACTCATGAACAATGCAGTATTCGGGAAGTCGATGGAGAATCAAAGACATCGTGTAAATGTTCAATTACTAAATAAATGAAAAAAGACTATAAAGCGTATTGCTTCAACAGCATTTATTGCTTATACAATCTTCACGGAAGAGCTAGTTGGGGTTCACATGAGAAAAAAAGCCTACTTTTGAATAAGCCTATCTATGCGGGCTTTGCAATCTTAAATATAAGCAAGGTTATCGTGTATAACTTTCATTATAATTATTTTAAGAGGAAATATGGACAAAATGCAAAGCTCTTATTCACAGACACAGACTCCCTATCCTACGAACTGAAAACAAAAAATGTGTATTTGTATATGTTTGATAATATAGACCGATTCGACACTTCAGACTATCCAGAAACACATTTTTTACTCAGTGCGTGCAGTAAAATATTTGGGTAAAATGAAGGATGAGATGAATGGGGAGTGTATTCGAGAGTTTGTGGGATTTCGACCGATGCTTTACTCCATTCAAAAGGAAAGTCTTTAGGAGAAAAAGTAGGTAAGGGTGTGTCAAAAACAACTCTCATAAAGAAAATTAAACATGATCATTATAAAAAGTGTTTAAAGCAGGTGATCTTACACTACGCCAATATGTATATGATAAGAAGTGAGAAACCTCGATTTTATAATATCTCTTTGAATAAACTTGCACTTCCACCAGGGGATGACAAACGCTATATTTTAGATAATGGATGCGACACTCTTGAATACGGCCACTACAAAATTAAACAAATGTATTCACTAATGGAGACATAACAAAAATCACCCTTTATATTTTATTACGTAAATAGCTCGAGTGCTTGTGAGTATCATAGCCTGATCATCAGGTGAAACAGCAAAGCTTTATCTAAATTAAATAGTTTAGTTAAAATTAGTTATAGGTGGGAGGTGACGTTACTCGCTTCCCCGCAGTGCCTCCTGTGAAACGTTTTATTAAACGGCTAAACGAGTAAAATCCAATATGTAGTAATACTATAATATTATGTTGGTGATTTATAAAAGTTTTATCAGATTAATGGTGTAACTATTTTAGAAACACATGGTTTACCACCCGCCTTAAACATTTTTTCCCGATCCACCACTGAGTAATGCTATTCTTATTAGAGAAAGTAGCTCATTGACTATAGGCACGATCTATTCTTGTCCTGACTTGTCTTTTCGACCCGCCAAACTGGCGCCACGTATCAGGCAGCCCATTAGCACATTAGGGCTTGAGACACAGGGAAAACCCATGTTGCCAAGGCCATGATCTATTCTTGTCTCGACTTGTCTTGTCTGCTCGCCAAACCGGCGCCAGGGAAGACCCATTGCCCTGGTCAATGACCTCAATATCTATTCTTGTCTCAACTCGTCTTATCGGGCCGACATACTGTCGCCATGGAAAACCCGTTGCTCGTGTCAATGACCACAATATCTATTCTTGTCTCAACTCGTCTTGTCTGGCCGACATACTGGCGCCAGGGAAAATCCAGCTTGCCAAGGTCACGATATATTCTTGTCCTGACTTATCTTGTCGACCCGCCAGACTGGTGTCAGGGTTGCGGCACATACCTCTAAGGAGGGGAAGTGAAATGGGGTCTCAAGGCAGGGGAACCAGTTATCAAACTCTACCCCCGACAACCATAGCACGAGGTTTGTGCTGTTTGTTCCGGGCAGTCCGACAAAGTTTTGTGAAGGCGGAGCCAATGTTCATTCTAGCCCCGACAGCCATAGCGCGATGTTCGTGCCACAGCCTCATGCCAAAACGTCACGGACTGTATGCACCCCCCAAATAAACTCCTGCTGTTTGTTCCGGGCAGTCCGACAAAGTTTTGTGAAGGAGGAGCCAATGTTAATTCTAGCCCCGACAGCTATAGCGCGATGTTCGTGCCGTGGCCTCATGCCAAAACGTCACGGACTATATGCTCCCCCAAATAAACTCCAGCACCTCAATCATAGCCAATAATTAATTAACAATAATTAATTAACAATCATTAATAATTAATCATCAAGAACCAACATGTCCGTGGTGGTAGGCGAGGAGGTGGTAGGTGAGCAGGTGGTAGGGGAGGGGCTGTATGGGTAGGAAAAGAGGGCAGGAGGAGGGTGGGAGGGGGACGGGAATGACGGTAAATCAAACGGAGGTGGAAAGTATATTAATGAGCATCACAATACTATCTCGCGGTGTGACGTGGTGTGATGAGGGGTCCACTGGTCTACTTATGAGTCCCCGCCTGCCTGGGGTCACATACACTTCCGACATTTATATTTATGTTAAAGGTAACAATTAAAAGGAATAGTAATAGTTTAAAAATTCTGATTTTGTTTTTAATATTCTATTTTTACAAACATGTAATGGTTAAGGATACATATAACTTAGTTAATTTTTGAAATACCTAATTTTAATCAAATCTATATGCATTATTTTTAATTTATCTAAGAAAATTAGTATAGAATATTCAATATTTAGGTAATTCTAATAGAAACAGGGTTCAATATGTTATCAGACTCCAGTTTATCACTCTAGAACAAACATTCACTTTGGTGATAAATATTTAATTATTAATTAGCTTAAGAACATTATGTTAACAATCAAAACAACCTTTGAAATATTTTACAATTTTGAATAGTTATATAATCCATCAAAATGTGTTTAGTTAAAAATTCTATGCACCTTATGTATAAAAAGTTGCTAGTTAAATAAACATTGATGTAATTTTTACCAAGATTCTTAATATTAACCATCATATTTGATCCTTATCCTGGTGCTTTAATAGATTTCAACAGTTTTGTGAAGATGATGCATCTTGTTGGGATCGAGCATGGGCTGGTTATATGACTACATTGATTGCTCTAATACTGCCTCATGATACTGATAACAGTATCATACACCAAGGTCTTGGCATCAATAGCCCACAAGTAGTCGATATGGTTGAATTGATCCAGGGGAACCAGGAACTTTCCTATGACGTTAGGAAGTTCACTCTCAAGTGCGTCCACGTCCTATAAACAAAATTAAATATTCAACAAATTTGTTCGGTTGGGGAATTATTTATTTATGGTCACAAAAAGGAATACGCCTCTAACATAAAGTCATATATCCAGGACCGTACGCATGGTGGAGAAGGGGGAAATTTCAAACCCCTCCCATTGAGAAATAAATTTAAACAGGATAAAACAATATCAATATAAAGAGACGAGAACAAAAACTGTTCCAGCAGTAGTTTCCAGCGAGAAGAGATACCTAATAATTTCTTCCCTGTAGTTTAATGTACAGCACATCTCGGACAAGCTGTTAGTATCGATGCGTCATGAATGGTTGAGTGCTGAGAATGATTGTGTGGTTTGTTTTGTACGTATAATTTTATCTAGACATTAAAATACAAATGTTTAAATTATTTGTTATTAATAAAGGAAACATTTCAATAATGTGCTACCATAATTGTATTAATTATATCACATATTAAGTTATTGTATTGTTAACCAATTAATTATATCTATACATAAATAAAAATACTGTTGGACCGTCCCCACTTCCCCCCTTTACAGAAGTCCTTTGTATGGCCCTACATATCAAGATTAAAATGTACGTTTTATTGGTCAAAATACTACACACACTACAATATAATCTAGAGTGAAACATGAAGTTGAGACAATTGTTTGGTAATAAAGACTAGGCCAGTGTTTGTCAACTTACTGTAGGTGAGGCCAGCCAATCGTTGTTGCTGTAGTGCAGAGCCACCGGAGCATTCACCTTGCTCAGATCATAGTCCGGTGGGTCTAACGAACCATACTTTAACACATTCTCCAACGATCCATGATCGTACTGACGGAAGTAGCCTAAAACAAGTAGTTTTATTGTGGCATTAAAAAATATATCCCAACAAAATTTCTACACAAAAAATAGTGATTTACCATCCTGAATTAAGAACGTGTTAGTGTCCTATTTAAAAACCTGTTAAATGTATTTTTTCATTGTTTTGTTTCCAGAGTTCATTACATACACGCACCAGATTTCACCTCCTGTCCGTAATGAATTATCTGCCTGGTTGAAGCCCCCGCGGGCGTGTGTCCAAGAATTACAGGAAGCATTGTCTGAAAGAAGATGGACCATTTTATAATCTTTACATACAGCCATGCACAAACAACTGCAGCTCTTTCTTTTACAGGAGGATCTGGAGCTGCAAGTCTTACCAATATTATTTTCAGTGTGAGACCTAGTTTTTTTTCGAAAGTTGTTATTTTAGCACAGCGTTCATACACTTATATACTAATTAGGCTAATGGTTCAGGGGCGAGGAAGGTTGAATTTAGAGGAAGTGTATTAGAATTTTCGTGGAGAGAGAGAGCGTGGGAAACTATTTAGGAAAGACCACACTCGGTACACTTGATTGGGATCGAACCACTATCTCCCCATCACCCGCAATCTAGTATATTGCGAGAGTGACGCTTTAGACCGTGCAGCCACCTAAGCGAGCTTAAAAAATTTGATTTAACTTACTTTATTCTTTCTTATCTAGTAAGTTTAATTTTACGATTGAGATTTTAATTTCCCTAAATATTGTGAATTACAAACTCACGCCTTTTTCTGACTATTGGTATAATACAAATACTCATGTTAAGTCACCTCGTTGAGCTGCTGAGAGTCGAACCCTGTGAAAAGGAAGACGATGTTGCCACACACTGACTGTGTGGGAGCCTCGTCAGAACACGTGAGCTGACCTGCTTCTGCCAAGAACTCAGAGTTAGGGGAGAACTCATTAAAGCCTATAAGAGCCCTCAGAACCTGAGAAACAAAATTGCATTAATAGCAGGCTTCATCTATTTTAATTATTCAACTAATAATATTATATTGCGATGTGAATACGTTGGTATTACTCTACGCTTATTATAGAAAATAGATATTTAGACTGATAACAGTATCATACACCAAGGTCTTGGCATCAATAGCCCACAAGTAGTCGATATGGTTGAATTGATCCAGGGGAACCAGGAACTTTCCTATGACGTTAGGAAGTTCACTCTCAAGTGCGTCCACGTCCTATAAACAAAATTAAATATTCAACAAATTTGTTCGGTTGGGGAATTATTTATTTATGGTCACAAAAAGGAATACGCCTCTAACATAAAGTCATATATCCAGGACCGTACGCATGGTGGAGAAGGGGGAAATTTCAAACCCCTCCCATTGAGAAATAAATTTAAACAGGATAAAACAATATCAATATAAAGAGACGAGAACAAAAACTGTTCCAGCAGTAGTTTCCAGCGAGAAGAGATACCTAATAATTTCTTCCCTGTAGTTTAATGTACAGCACATCTCGGACAAGCTGTTAGTATCGATGCGTCATGAATGGTTGAGTGCTGAGAATGATTGTGTGGTTTGTTTTGTACGTATAATTTTATCTAGACATTAAAATACAAATGTTTAAATTATTTGTTATTAATAAAGGAAACATTTCAATAATGTGCTACCATAATTGTATTAATTATATCACATATTAAGTTATTGTATTGTTAACCAATTAATTATATCTATACATAAATAAAAATACTGTTGGACCGTCCCCACTTCCCCCCTTTACAGAAGTCCTTTGTATGGCCCTACATATCAAGATTAAAATGTACGTTTTATTGGTCAAAATACTACACACACTACAATATAATCTAGAGTGAAACATGAAGTTGAGACAATTGTTTGGTAATAAAGACTAGGCCAGTGTTTGTCAACTTACTGTAGGTGAGGCCAGCCAATCGTTGTTGCTGTAGTGCAGAGCCACCGGAGCATTCACCTTGCTCAGATCATAGTCCGGTGGGTCTAACGAACCATACTTTAACACATTCTCCAACGATCCATGATCGTACTGACGGAAGTAGCCTAAAACAAGTAGTTTTATTGTGGCATTAAAAAATATATCCCAACAAAATTTCTACACAAAAAATAGTGATTTACCATCCTGAATTAAGAACGTGTTAGTGTCCTATTTAAAAACCTGTTAAATGTATTTTTTCATTGTTTTGTTTCCAGAGTTCATTACATACACGCACCAGATTTCACCTCCTGTCCGTAATGAATTATCTGCCTGGTTGAAGCCCCCGCGGGCGTGTGTCCAAGAATTACAGGAAGCATTGTCTGAAAGAAGATGGACCATTTTATAATCTTTACATACAGCCATGCACAAACAACTGCAGCTCTTTCTTTTACAGGAGGATCTGGAGCTGCAAGTCTTACCAATATTATTTTCAGTGTGAGACCTAGTTTTTTTTCGAAAGTTGTTATTTTAGCACAGCGTTCATACACTTATATACTAATTAGGCTAATGGTTCAGGGGCGAGGAAGGTTGAATTTAGAGGAAGTGTATTAGAATTTTCGTGGAGAGAGAGAGCGTGGGAAACTATTTAGGAAAGACCACACTCGGTACACTTGATTGGGATCGAACCACTATCTCCCCATCACCCGCAATCTAGTATATTGCGAGAGTGACGCTTTAGACCGTGCAGCCACCTAAGCGAGCTTAAAAAATTTGATTTAACTTACTTTATTCTTTCTTATCTAGTAAGTTTAATTTTACGATTGAGATTTTAATTTCCCTAAATATTGTGAATTACAAACTCACGCCTTTTTCTGACTATTGGTATAATACAAATACTCATGTTAAGTCACCTCGTTGAGCTGCTGAGAGTCGAACCCTGTGAAAAGGAAGACGATGTTGCCACACACTGACTGTGTGGGAGCCTCGTCAGAACACGTGAGCTGACCTGCTTCTGCCAAGAACTCAGAGTTAGGGGAGAACTCATTAAAGCCTATAAGAGCCCTCAGAACCTGAGAAACAAAATTGCATTAATAGCAGGCTTCATCTATTTTAATTATTCAACTAATAATATTATATTGCGATGTGAATACGTTGGTATTACTCTACGCTTATTATAGAAAATAGATATTTAGCATTAGTTGCTTAGATGAAACAAAATCTATGGCATCAGCTCACCATCGAGCCATACCAAATTATAATAGTTCTAAATGTGGTGGATAGAGGGTTTCAGGTGATCATCACAACGAACCATCCAGTTGTCAATCTCAGTTTTCTAGACTGGAGCCACTACTCTTCCCTTCAAGTAGCTTCTCATTTGTCCTCACGAGGCTGAGTTGACCTCGTTACAGACCCACTGCTTCACATAAAAGTTTTTAAGCACCGAGGATTGAACCCAGGACCTTGGGAAGTTGATTATAATCCCTGCCTAAATATTTGCACCAAGATGAGTTTTTCTAAAACAATCCATCACTTTTATTTTCTACCATCCCTTTATTGAAAGGTTTCTTAAATGGGGTGAAAATTAAATTAAAGCTAGGCTAAGATAGGGATTTAAAAGAGTTCCTTAAAACGATTTCCACATGGAAAAATGAGCATTAGTGAGTTAAAATTATATTTCTAACTTGTTTGGGTGGTTGCAAGGATTGTTGGAGGGGCGTTTGACCTCAGTGGTGTACTTTTTTGTTTCGGGCCAATTTGAGTCTCCACAGAGGTTTCTTTTCAAATATATTTATGAGATTTCATCCCTGTTGAAGATTAAAATTTTTAATTAGGTTTAGTTAAATGAATACCAATTTAGGGGAATGGATCAATGGAGTTTAAAATGTAATGGTTTTGAGACCCAATCAATGCCTATTATATAAAAAAATCCTTATTGTGTAACCATGTTACAAAAAGAAAACAACAAGCTCAATCAAATGGGAGAACACTTACCCTCTTCCCTGTTGAACTTAAACACTGGAGCACATATGCCGCGACCTCCTCTCCCTAGACCTCAATCCCAAGGACTAAATGGTTTGCTCATGAAGGAAGCCCCATCCAAAAACAAACGAGTGACGGCAACTCCACGAGATTAGGCTTCGTTTTCGCCGCCCAGAGGGTTCTAGGACATTCTACGAGTTCTTAGAGTCACAGCAATCCTTCCTAAGCGCTGTTTGTCTCCCTCTTCCACTCCATTTTCCCCTCCCTTTCTCCCCCTCTCTTCAGGCATGTCATGTATTCGTGTCGGCTATATATTGCAATGTTTCTTTTGTATAGAGCACAGATATTATTGCTGGCTTACTAGGTGAGAGCGACAAATTTAGCTTGGACTTAATTATATTCTTCAAAATTCTCTTTCGGTTATATTATGGGGAACATTTCAAAATAATTATTTTCGGACTTATTAATTTAAACTTCTGTTATGGGATTTTTCTTTGTATCAGTGTGGTTAATTTGTAAACACGTATCTATTAGTAATTTTCCTACTAGAGGGACTTAACGATCCTCCTATGCAACGTAACTCCTGTCTCACCGTTTGGCGGTTTGCGTCTAACTGCGCTCTTGCCATCTGTCTGATTAGCAGTTGATGTTATTATCAGAATATTGTTATGTGAGGATCGAGCACTTTAATGTTAAGATATGTGCTTGTAACTTTAACAGGATTGCTATGGGAAAACAGAACGGTTTGGTTCCTTATATGTATGGTTTATTACTTACAGTTTGGGCTGAGCACATATATACTTAGTACTGTTCAATTAAACTTTGATGTATTTGAACATTGTTAGGATTGTAATATATCTCCAAGATTATCATACATTATGTATCTTAACTTCAATTACGTTAGAGTACGTATTATTAGCGTTTGGTAAACAATGTTGACATTGCGTCCTTTGGGACTTTAATTACTAAACAGTCCAAAAACCTTATCCGCAAGGTGGTGAATTTATTATATTTGGAAGTTATTACTTTTTCTCTAAAAACATTATGATAACTGGCTTACTAGGTGAGAGCGACAAATTTAGCTTGGACTTAATTATATTCTTCAAAATTCTCTTTCGGTTATATTATGGGGAACATTTCAAAATAATTATTTTCGGACTTATTAATTTAAACTTCTGTTATGGGATTTTTCTTTGTATCAGTGTGGTTAATTTGTAAACACGTATCTATTAGTAATTTTCCTACTAGAGGGACTTAACGATCCTCCTATGCAACGTAACTCCTGTCTCACCGTTTGGCGGTTTGCGTCTAACTGCGCTCTTGCCATCTGTCTGATTAGCAGTTGATGTTATTATCAGAATATTGTTATGTGAGGATCGAGCACTTTAATGTTAAGATATGTGCTTGTAACTTTAACAGGATTGCTATGGGAAAACAGAACGGTTTGGTTCCTTATATGTATGGTTTATTACTTACAGTTTGGGCTGAGCACATATATACTTAGTACTGTTCAATTAAACTTTGATGTATTTGAACATTGTTAGGATTGTAATATATCTCCAAGATTATCATACATTATGTATCTTAACTTCAATTACGTTAGAGTACGTATTATTAGCGTTTGGTAAACAATGTTGACATTGCGTCCTTTGGGACTTTAATTACTAAACAGTCCAAAAACCTTATCCGCAAGGTGGTGAATTTATTATATTTGGAAGTTATTACTTTTTCTCTAAAAACATTATGATAGTACAAATGATTGTGACTAGATATTTTAATTAGAGTATTCATATTCAGACCTTTGAGTCGTAACTTGTTGTTCGCTATCCTTGATGGTAGTTATAGCTGTCTCTCACTTTAAACTCAACTTTAAGTGCAGACTAATTAAATAATATGTTTATATTAAGTTCTAGTCATTTTTAATATATATTATATTTAACTACAAATTTTCGACTTGACACGCTTTGGGCGATACCACGGCATTTGTAATATTTATTGTGTACAATATATTTCTAATATGTCAAATAAAACATAAACTGTTATTCTTTATTAACTCCTTGCCTGTTATTTATCACGCTTCCATACAAATTTAAGGTAGTTACAATTGTACCATGCACAAATGCTTTTATAAATAACAAAGTACATGATCAAATATGCCTGTATCAACTACTATATTCGTGTAAAAGTTAATTTTATTTTGGGGAAAGTATTAAGAATTATTTGTTTTGTTTAAAAAATAAACTACAATAGGATAAGGATTTTTTTTAAACATTTCTAGTCTAGTTGGATAACATGTTCTGATATAAGATTGATTATAAAAACGAGTTGACCCTCTGAAAATAGCCAGAATAGGTGATAATGTTTGGTTCAAAGCTCGTTGAAAAATAGGCCACAACATTCACTTAAATGAACTGTGCCATTGATAATATAGATTACTATAGCTTGACTCCGAGTAGATGATTACTTATATGACTGACATTTCCATGGAAGTTTGATTTAAAAATGTACTAAAAGGCCAAGGAACTTCTTATACTTCTAGTGTTAATCAAGTTTGTTTTTGGTACACTTTCATCAGAATATGAGTATTCAAACCTACATGAAATAGCTTATTAATAACAAAATGTATCAGTAATATTACTAAATTTGTTTTCTTTTTTGATGACAAAAATGATTAATGAACTTTTTTAATGAAAAAATAATCAATGTTTTCTATTTAAACATTTATTTTTTATTTGTGGATTACTAAAACTCTTTCTGTAAACAGTAAATTAATTACTCGATGGTGTTAGGAGCTCGAAAGTTTAAAAAAGTAAAATGTTGGGAAACAACAGTCCTCCATTACATTGAACAGTAACTATTTCCCTTCGTCTTACTGTAGTGAGTTGCAGTTACATACTCGGGATCGTCAAAGTCATACTAGCCTCTTTCAATATCCCCTAACCTTCTCTTAGCATTTCCCCCCTTTAAATGAGACTCCTTTGGGATTTTTCCACTCCTAAATTTCTCTCTTTGAACGACGATGCATTAAAACATGTTCGGTGAGCTCATAGCAATATTGATTACCACCTTCCTTAAGACTTTCTCTTAACCCAAATTATCTTCGTTGAAAGTTATGACAAAACCCCAATATGTGCCTACAAATACGGTTTTTGGGGGCCGTGATTAAATTA
>CABEEJ010008359.1:12595-24433 GCA_901482245.1 Timema douglasi
CAGGATTGGTTAGGGATATATATATATATATATATATATATATCTATATCCCTAAACAATCCTGAATATATATATATATATATATATATGGGATGTATTGCCAACATGATAGGCTCTTGAAAGTAATTCTTGTGTTCAAAATTTTCACTACACTTCATATCATTTCTGAGGAAACTGCATGGCTATTATAATGAAACAGCGTGGTAATTTTCTTGTCTACGTGTTGTTCATCTTCCCTCATATGTAAGACACATTTTACAACGCTGGTTTGTCAAGGATGCCAGTAATTCTTTCTTAATCCAGCACACCACCTTCTGAAATAATTAAGAGGGAGGAGATTTTGCAGCAGTTAAAAGAGATCGAGCGAAGATGAATATTTTCTCTTTGAGACCCACAGTTCTCTCAGTGGTGATATTGGATGTAGTAGTTATCACTCGATTATACATACACCAGCTAATTTCAAATCCCGAGCGAAATCCATGATGAGGATTACTGTCTCTAGAGCGTCTATGGACCCCTAAAATCCAAACATCGCTGGGCATCTTAGCTTTGCTATCTATAGTTCTCCTGATAGTGCTTCCATAAAATACCACAGCTGATCTATATTTTTAATAGGTCAGTATACCACGGCCATCTAGCCTCCCACCATCTGAAAGCTTCTGCGCCTTCGTCTGTTGACAAATATTCACAATTGAGTTTTAATTCGTTTTGGGATGTGTTCAACACATTCAATCGTCATTATGTCAATGGTTTTTCTTCTAGCACTGTTTTGAAAGCCCTAATCTCCATAACTTTGTCTATCTCACACCAAGACTCAACTCAGAACGTTGGAACATTTCAATGGCTCCTTCTGACTCAATACCACCTCTGGAATCTTCAAAATGTTACTTACAGATATATATAATTGCCTTTGAAAATGTGACAGGATTTTGTATAACAATCAGCATGAAGGACATTGCCAATAACAAAACTTGTTACTGATGTTATGCCATGCAAATAATAATGTCCATGACTCTGCCAAGCTCCATTAAAGGGAGCTGTGTTAATATTATAATCACACTCATTTTCTAAAGTAGATTCATGAGCGGATTTCCTTAGCAATTGACTCCGGAGCGATGCCAATTGTTTTCTGCAGTCTATAAAGTTTTCTGGGGGTGGGGTCAAATCTAATATTTCAACAAGCATTTCTCCTCCATTATGTAATTTAACTTTACAATGTAATACCCAATACTTCATAATAATAAGATTTTTTTAAATTTTGTGTTTGATGTTTTCGGACTGCAGGCATCACATTGGAGTTTAAAGACATACACTTTGCAACGACCATTTTCAAAAACAAACGTTTTCTTTGAAAACAACTACTATTTACTACAACAATATTAATAGTACAAACTATATAAACCATGTTCGTACTAACATGTCCATCAGCTACTTGAGGACCTGAAGATCTAAACTCACAACATTCCTCTTTATAAAACAGCAAGACTCTCTTTGGTGAGTTTCCTTCTGATAGGTTTGTAGAATTACTTGAATTCGGTTCTGCCATTGAACTGTTTACAATTGAAGTATTTAACACTCTAAGCTTATTACATCCAAACGAACCTAAAATCAGTAGCGAGGTGTCAGGGTAGACATTTTTTAAATCGTAATAACAAGCATAATAGCAAGCGCTCGAAACGAATGTGTCAGTTCCTTTTGGCAAGATCAGCTGATGCCTGTCCAACAAACGCACCCGGAGAATCAGACTTGCGGGGAGCAATGGCGGTTAATGGACGTCCTGGGGTTAGGTGCACAAAACTGAGGGTACCTTTCATCTCATCTAGAAGCAAGCCGCTTGGCACAGATGTTCCTCAGAGGTGGCGGAGCCATGACCAATTTCCATGTGGGAGGAATACATACAATAGATACAACATTGTATTATTTTGGTTTTATATTAGGATATGAAAATAATGAGATCAAGCTTTTATTATGAGGAAATACGATTATAGGCCCCCTACCAATTATAACATCCCATACGTGCCACGTGTGCTCCTCTCGTCTTTAGGCCCCCTACCAATTATAACATCCCATACGTGCCACGAGTGCTCCTGTCGTCTTTAGGCCGCCTAACAATTATAACATCCCATACCTGCCACGTGTGCTCCTGTCGTCTTTAGGCCCTCTACCAATTATAACATCCCATACGTGCCACGTGAGCTCCTGTCGTCTTTAGGCGAGGCTTACAGACATATTTGTTGTAATCCTACAATGCTCTGAAGCTCCTGATAGAAATGGAACTGTCTCGTTATTGCACCGGGTCTTTATTTGGGGCCGAGACTGGTTTGGATTAACGAAAATTCGGATTAAGAGGGAGAGCGTGGACTAATTGTCAAGGTGACTGTGAGTATTTTCAAGGGCGGCCGTAAAATGTACACCCCCACCCCCCTGATATAAAGCATGTAACATTTACTGCGGATTTACATTTAAATTCTGTACTTTTTTTTAGTTAACTTAAGCCACACTATGTTGGCAATTTGTATATTTTAAACATTTATTATCACGGTTTCTAACAATTAACTTTTAATTATTTTGTTATTATTATCATGTATTTAATTTAACTGAGATATTTTTAATATTACTTAAATTGTGTTTGGGGTGTCTGAAAGTCCGGACTGCGGGAGTTAAAACCAACTTGGTTTTACTGTAGTCAGCTGGTTCGCTGATTGGTTCAGTGTTATTTATGTGAACATGGACTCCTCAAGTGTGCATGACGACTGCAGTAACTGTACCTGCAGTTCTGTGATGTACTTTGATATAAGCTGCAGGAAGGGGCTGGTCATGTGAGACATGTATGCTATGGGCGCCAAGCTGAACATAGCTCTTATCTTATCATTGTATTCCGGCCTCATTGAGCCCATCACGTAGAAGCCAGTGGTGCCCATGGAATGGCCGATGTAGAAGATCTTGTCTTGACCTGTCTGACTGCGTATATGGTCTATCATGGCCGGAAGATCATAAAAGCCATTTTCATGCCAACTAAAACATTTCAACAAAGAACAACATTAAAACAAAAAAATTCTTATACGTATAACTGTTGATCAGCAATATTCATTAAAACCTGGACCTGATAGTAGAACGGGACTTTTTACTTCTCGCACTCGTTATCCGTTTGTACCCAGGATACAGTGGGGGGAAAAGAACTTCCTTTATTTGCATTTTCTAGGTATGGTTTTCTTGATTTGGGTAATTCGTCAATAAGTTTTTCATGTCTGATTCTAACGCCTTTTCAGGGGCTTTGGCAGCTCTTTGAAAGGGGTGGGGGGAGCTCAATTGAAATGTTGGTCCAAGTGCCCTTCCACCTAAAATTATAGACCCTGGATATTTCTTAAAAATATTGAAAAGAGATTTACTCTTCATGGGAAGTACTTTTTTATTATTTTATTTGTCCTAAGAACAAGTTAGGAAAAGTGGGTACGACCATTTTTTTGGGTCAACAATTAAATATTGCCCTATATTTTTGCTTTGTAGGTAAGGATACTCTCTTGTGTTGGTGTATTGCCACTAAAATCCAACTATCAGTGGTGCGCAAACAAACCCCGCCCAATATTTCTTGTTTACTTGATCCAGAGTCGCTAGAACCTCTGATTGGCTGTTGGTCGATATAAATAAATTGGGGAAATGGTCGTATTCTGTACCCCCACACGTCCTTCGAACAAATATAGTGTTAATAATCTTGTCTGTATAAATAATGTAAATGGACAATATAATCAAACACATGTTCTAAGACACTTTTGAATAAAATGTGAATCAAATTAATATAATTCGTATATTTGAAGCAAATCTCTTATATGATATTCGCCCGCACATACTTTATTCACTTAAACTGGGGGTGAGAGAAGATAATGTCTATACATTTTGTCAAGGTCAACCCCTCCAATGTTTGAAGTTATCAAAGTCAGAACACCCAAACACACAAGAATGCTTTCAATGCTTCTCTCTGCATTCCCTCAGAGCCTAGCGCTCGCTTGTTGTACCACGTGATCTGCTCCCTGCCTGGCCTGGAGGTTATAGTGTACAGTTACGGGACACACTGTTGAGCTACCTACATTGACTAACATTTTATAGCATCATTTATAAATATGTAATAATTACTTAAAACTACAGCTGTTTATGATAGGTATTTCTAAATTTTCAGTTGTATGAAACTGTTAAACATAACATCAATCTCCCTCAATAGGCATGGGCTGTCTGTTATTTAAACCATATTTTAAAACAATTTTATACTTGGGTTTTGGAATACACGTCAAAATATTGGATACTCAAAATTGAAACAGGGGTGCCAGGCCCCCCGGATCAGGAAACCCCGCGTTTTTTTTATTCAAGTGAGACCTAAAATGGTATTGAGTCTGGATAGTGTGAGGTTGTTTAGACTAACTGTAAATCTTTACTTGCATGGCTCCACTTGGTCGTAGCTAATAAGTGGGAGCCATAGTACAATGCACAAAGGTAAGACTGGTGGCGTTCTGGGTAAACCAAGTGTTCATGAACTAACTAAAACGTTCACTTGAGGTGAGGGTATGAGGGTATGAGGGCATGAGGGTAAGAGTTGGCAATGCCGTGAGAGTCGTGTTAGTTACCTGAAGTCCCAGTAGTCCGCGCTGTCTGTATCGAGGGAGATGTGCTGGTTGGAGTAGGAGTTCCCTCTGTAGTTGCCGAGCCAAACGTCAAAACCAGCATCGGCCAATATGTAGCCTTTGTCACAAAGAACAAAAATATATCAATTATAGTGACGACCATATGTTCAACTAAGTACAGTATAATAACAACAACCTGTGTAACCCTCTTTGGTGGCCACGTGGTCTGACGCGCTACTCTCGCAGTAGACTGGACTGCAGATGTTAGGTATATCGAGTGTAACGATGTTCCAAAACAACGAATATGCAAAACACTGCAACCTAGAAATATGGAGGTTTCTCACTCACCAACTCTCACCAATCCTCACCAAGTTTCGCCAAGTCCGACCGAGACCTCTCCCCGTCAAATAGGACGCACGGGCTCGCGGCGACGCATCCACTCTCGTGGCTTGGGCAACGATGACTGTCTGGGACGTGAGCCAAATCAGCGCCTCGCTCAAGCTCTAAGAAATACTGTTGCCAACTTGACTTCGCAAACATCCGCCCCTGGAATGTTCCAGTTTAGCCTGGCAATTACTGGGACGTCCGCGCATGGACCAGAGCGCTGTTCTCCACCCTTCCTTTGTTCCATGTGCCTCCCCTTCTTCCCCCCTTTACTGAGAACTTGTTTGTGGTATATAACAACTGCTGTAATTCCATAGGTCACTCATTGTATCACTGGCTTTACCAGGTGAGGGCGCTTGATTGAAATTAATATTAGAGTAAAATCTATCAAAATTCACTTTGGTTCTAAATGGGGGGGGGATACTTTTCCAAATTACTGTTTGGCGATTTTTTAATACTTATAAATTTATAAATGGGGTCCTTTTTATTTGATTTGGCGTGGTGTTCCACGATTCAAGTTTAGTAACTTTCTGGGGAGATTCATATTTGGCTTAGTACAATTTATTTACTGTAGGCGCGCCCGAACCTATATCTTGGTTCATCTATGTAATATTTAATATTGTCTAGGGTAATTTTTTGGGATATTAGTTTGTTTAGTATTAGATGCATTTTGTATGGGATAGTTAATTTATGTTATAGACGCTACGGGAATTTGGGCAACGTATTGTACTTTTACAAGCATTGTTATTGTATTAGGCTGCTTGGTAATTTAGGATAGGTCCCCAACGGTCATTGTTTGAACCTTTACTTATAATATTTAGGCTAGCTAATCATGTATATTTTTATAGTTATGCGAGGCTATGTTTTATGAGAATTTTTCTAGTTTATCTATACTCCTGTTAAAGCTTATAATGTATGCGCGCGCTTGGGCGCTAAATTTAAAATATTCACTTCTAACTTTCACTCTACGCTCCTTCTGTGGGACAAGTAAAATATTGTAAGTTACGGCGGCTTAGTCTGTACTTTGGCAGGCTAAGCGTAGGCTGATTAAGCCATTAATGTACTCATCATTTATTTTATCATTGTAATTTATCTGAAATAAAAAATGTTTCTCTTGTGACCTCACGGTTATTTTTTTGGGGCACGCTTCCCGGGGTCTATGTGGGCGTCACACGAGGTTAGAATCTCGGCCGGGTGTACTGAGAGTGGTTTTACAAAATGGTTTACCCACTCCCTCTTCACGCAAATGCAGGTACACTTTATCCAAATATATACATTCTAATCCCTGAAGTCATAAGAGTAATTAGTACATAAGCGTATAACCCTAACGGGTAGTAAGACGCGGTGCTAATAATAATAATAATAATAATAATAATATGTCTGTTCTACTTTCTCGCGGGAGAGTTTATCTGTCAGTAAATGTTGCTCCTCTTATGGCCAGTGATGGGCAGAATTTGATCAATACCGAACTTTCGCTTACGAACGATTCTAAGGTTAATTTAATACAAAGTTTAAGTAGTTGTGCAGTTTACAATCGAATGTCATCCAAAAATAATTCGAATGAAAATTACAAAATGATCGCAAATAGCTTGAATGGGTTGAAAGATGATTTTTTATAACGTTGACTTAAATTTATTAAATATATAAGTATATAATTTTTATGTATTTAATAAAACATCGCCCGGCAGTAATATTTAGTTCGTATTATAATTTTACTCATTGAAATAATTTTACATTCTTATAAGACAAAACAGCAAACTTACGTCGTCGTTTGTCGAGTAGTAATGGTGTGTTTGATTCTAAGGGATGATTTCAGGAGGCGGAGCCCACGAGAGGAGTTTCATCGAGGGGTACACAGTTAATTTAGGGGCCCCTTCCCTTCTCCATTAATCAACCTGTTTTCATTTAATTAAGTTTTATGCTATGAAATATATGGTCAAAGGGGGTATGCAAAATGAGAGAGGGGTGAAATGGAGCGCTTGGTTGATTTTTTGCATTGAGGTCTTATGTCTCTATACTCCCTTCATAATAAATATAAATAAAAACTGAATAGATCAGAGATAAGAAAAAAATTATCATTGAAACATTATTTGATATTGCATTAAAGAATACATAAATATTAGTAAAAAGTAAAAAAAAAATCCTGGCCTATTTTTTGTGAGAAATATTTAATAACCGAATAAAAATTAATTGTTCTGTCAATTTTTGATTCAATGCTGAGCCTGGCCAAATCTACAAGACGGTCTTGAGACTTTGTATCAAGGCTGTAGCCAGCCAATAATTTCAGGGGGGTTTGCTGGGCACATACCCCAATTGCTGGAAGCTAGAAAAGATTATAAATGATAAACAGTTATATACGCTCTCTGAAGTGGTTTTTTTTCACGTTAAAATAACCTTCTAGCTGCCGAAGGCTTGGGAAATTTCTGAATATCAAATACTCTTTGAAGCTCTGTGAAGTGTTTTTAGTATGGTAAAATTACCCCCAAAATGCCGAAGGCTAGGAAAATTTCTAAATATTTAACACCTCTAGAAGCTGTCTGAAGTGCTTTTTATGGTAAAACAGCCCCCTAATTTGTATTTGTACCTTAATTTTGATATTGTTTGAACCATTAATAAAGCCTGATATATTTTGTTCATTAAATTTCGTGGGGCGTTTGAAACCCCCCCACCACACGAATACGAATTTGCATTGTATACCTTAAATAATTTTTAAACATGTTGAGTTTCTTAATGACCTCTGCAAAAGCCACTGTTGCTGGAATTGTTAATAGTATTTGTAAGCTAACACAAACATTTGGAAACAGGTCACTAAATCTGTCCTCTGTTATACCGTTCAGCAGATCCACTTCGCCTTCACACATGGTGAGATATTTCTACAAGAAATAAACAATTTCAGCCAACTGATTAACAACAGTGAAGTGGACATATAATCCTCCTATTGCATTGTCTAGAAAAACGAAAAACACAGTTTTTCTGAATTAAGCCTCTTCTGACGTATCATCTGCATAATTAATAGCCTCCAAATTAACTTCAGGTGTGCTGTCATCATGTGGCCTTGCCCTCTTGCGCCTAAATCCCCCACATCTGCGGGAGTGTTCTATTTCTACATCTAGGTTGGACGCAACCAATTTGTCTTTATTCCACATGCATTTACAGTAGTCTCTTGAGTTTTACCAAATCTGTGAGGAGAGTTTCTATGTTCGCTACTTCAACATCCAGTGTGGCATCTCTATCTTGAATGACATTGTTGCAATTTTCTATGACAGCTGATATTCTGTACCACACAGATGACATTAACACACAGGCAAAATGTGTCATGTATAATAAAACTCAATGAACTTCATTTCTTGTTTTAACCGTCAAAATGATATCTAGGAGATGTTTCAGTGCTAATTTAATGCCAAGCAAGTGAGCCGCAAAAGGTTTTATACATTCAACACAATCTGACCACCTTATTTCAGACATACTATAAAGAGAGCCACTAATAAGGATTGTAGTAATTCCCACCGCTTAGGAGGGGAACTGAACAAGTTGTACACAATTTGAATGGTTCCAAAAAGGTCATTGCTTCGGGTGTGCAATCAGCAGCATCATTTCCACAGAAGTTGAGTGTGTGACAACCGCAAGGTGAAACAATTGCTGTTGCGCTTTATTCAAGTATTTTTGCTTGTGCGCCGTTTATTTTCCAGCCATATTTATCGCATTATCATAGGTTTGGGCTCTACAATCACTGAGAGGGATAGCCCGTTCTTTCAGTGTATCAGTTATTAAATCAGCAATTTCTTCCCCTCTACAATCTGAAATATTGAGAAATATTTCTTGAATGTCATAATGCATTTATTTAAATGTAAGTATCGCAAAAGAAATGTTGTTTGTTCAATATGGGAGGGATCTTGTGGGAAATCTACGATTAATGCAAAGTATTTTGCTGTCCGTATATCACGCAAAATGTGTTGTTTACAAGATTCAAAAACTCTGCAATAAATCAATTTTGTGAGTCAGGGGACAGATAAGGTTGAAGTCACTCACCCCTTTTCTGTGACTCCTCTACCCTTAGCACATGCTCATGAAGGATGGGGTCCCACCTGGAGAGTAGTTCAATGAGTCCTGAGAAGTGTCCATTGTTTGGATCACCAATTTGATGGGAGGAACCAGTAAATCCCAAAACACGTTCTCCCAAGAAAAGTACAACATCGATGATGCGCTTTAACTCTGAAAGGGTCAGCGAGCCTTTATTGGTTTGTGGGAAACATTTAAAACAACTTCTGAGCAGAGTCGACGTCTAGTGGTAAATATAAGAACTAACAACAAGGAGGATCGGTGGCTCAGTGAAATATTCCATGCTAAACAAAGACAAAAACATAATGTACTACTAATTTATTAGAAATTCCAGGCGGAAATGTGAATTCTTGTCTTCAAGATGCAAACATTTTATGAGATCCAATGAAATGTCCGGGCCCCTTATAGACCCTCAGTCCCTGGTACGATGTACCTCCTGTAGCCCCTCTCCTGGGGTCTGTCGGGGGCATATAATTGATTCAATATTCTAATCGAAAATTATTTTATTACTTACCCGATATATAAATAGGATTGTAAGATTATACATTTTTTATGTTTAGGAAATATTAAAGGGTCAATTATCTCGATTCTTTTAAACACTAAGGGGAACGTATGTTCTTTATTTTACCATTAATCTTACGAAAAAGTATTAATATTAATGGTGAGGTACTTATGTGACTAATGTTCACTGTATAGTATTTTGTTGTGACTGTACTTTGGTCTTTGACACTGGCACAAGGAACTAAATGCAGTACTACAGGGTGGCCCACGGAAAAGTAGCCCTCCTCCTATATCCAGCATGCGCCTCACTCTGAATTGGAGGAAATCAATCCTCTTTCACCCATATCGTGACATGAAGAATGGCACGACGTCACCAGACCTCCTCCAATTCAGAGTGAGGCGCCTGTTGGATATAAGAGGCGGGATACTTTTCCGTGGGCCACCCTGTATAAAAGTGTTGATAGGCTGCAAAAGCAAAGAAGTGCGTGATGGGAGATCCAACAGCAGGGCGGAGAGAATAGTAGCACAAAGCAAAACCAGCAACTAGTAACTACTTTTAGTTAGAAGTAGTAAACATCCCATTATTACCGACTCTTTACTACTTCTAAAAATCATTCGAATGATTCTTTCAATTAATTTTCAAAGAATCGAATGATTATTTTATTATTATAATCATTCGATTATGCCCATCACTACTTGTGCTGCCCTTACACCAACAATAACATTGCTAATAACACGTGTTAGTTGCAGTGTTAACAACAAAAGTGATAACAACAATATAAAAATTGCTGAAAACATTTGTCTGCGGCAAGTTATTAACAGTTGTTATTCACATCTTGTTATTAAATTAGTTGTTTGAATTTAAAAAATGTTCATAACATTTTTTTCGAACATTTCGTATAAAACATGTGTTATTGACAAATTGCATTTATTTTAATAACATTCTGATAACTTTGTTGTGAGCAGTGTCAAAAACAAAATGTTTGCAACCCAACACTTGGCGGTATAAATAAAGAATGTTTGATGCAAATGTGACTAGCATTGTTACAGAAGGAAAATTAACTATTTATGTGTTGGGAGCACTGTTAATAACATAGCGGCCACTAGTATACGTCACAGATCACTAGTATGGACACAGATTAGATTAGATTAGACTGACCACTCTACGATTTAGAACGTTTCCGGTATTTAACAATGTTGATAGTGGTTATAAATCTTACAACATTATTGTTAACATTTGATTATATCATTTTTGCTAATAACATTGCCACTGGCAGTTTTATGACAACATTATTTAGTTTTTTTTAACATTGTTGTCAACATTTTGTGTAATCCACGTTGTGAATATCACATTTGGTTGATAACTCACAGTAAGTCCTTTAGAAGAACATATTTAGCTAAAAACATTTGGGGTTACTACCTTTTTGCCAGAAGATTTGTTACTCGCTAAGTTTTTAATGTAAACGGACCTTCACATTTCATTTGTTCAGGAGGAAGTGGCCATAGCACAATTATCAGTGACAAAGGTTCGTGTCCTATCGTAAGATCGTCTTGAGTGCTATTGTGGCTTGAGGGTGGAGCGTTATTAAAGGATACTTGAATCCAAGATAATTTAGCGTTTAAATAGTGTCGGAACGTGTCATGAAAAGCAATCAAGGCAAATGTATAATTCAATAATATTAAAAACGACATGATACAAGTTACGAGCTAGATACCTTAAACTGTTATCTACGACATGGAATTAAGACTAGATATTTTTTGTTGGTGATCCTACTACCTTAAAAGAATATTATGCCCACTTTGAGAATTTTGATTTCAATCAACCTACTACTATCGTTTCCTACAACTGAGTCAAGTCTGTTAATTTACTTTTATAGAATAGTATATTAATTGATACAAAAACAATGTAGAGCTATAGCAGCGTGTCTTCTTAATTTACGAGCTTCAATCTGATGTCACCCTCCCCCCCTCCCCCCACTCTGTATGTATTCCTTGTGGGCCTACGGATCTGCCAGAATGTCTTTGGCCGAGGATGAGGGGGGATGATATAATTACTGGTGAGGGCTCGTGATTGATGTTAGACTTAGCTTTTACAAGGTTTATTAATACTACTATTCTAATACACATGTGATGTTAGAAGTGCAGTTAAAGGGAAGAACTTAGAGAATATAGAGAAGCGAGTGACCGAAAGAGGTGTTTGAGGTTCACCTAACGGCCTGTCTAACTGCTAGGCGTTCCCTGCATGGTCATCGAACCTGGTTACCTGGGTTCGAGTGGCAAC
>CABEEJ010008360.1:0-24430 GCA_901482245.1 Timema douglasi
TTTTAGAAACTCACTGTAAAACATTGTGTATTTTCTTTTATTATATTATTATGCCCGTGCGAAGCCGGGTTGGGCTGCTAGTATAGATATATTTTTGTTAAACTTAATTTTTTTGAAAATCGGTTATAAGTAATACCCTTAAATCAAAAATATATCCTAACCTATGATCATATTGCATGTAAATATCAAGTATGAACAAACTACATTTACCTATTTCATCTCGAGCTAAAGGGACAGACCGACGGAGGGATATATTCAAATGGGAACAGCCAGAATTGTATGAAACCCTTTATTCGGTTTGGTGAAACATAAAAGGTTAAGATTTATCATGATCTCGAAGTAGAACATTTTAATGATATCAATAAATACTCGAATGAGTTCCAATAAAGATTTTATAGAGAGTCCAGTTCTCTTCTCATACCAACGTACTATTATCTACAACGCTTGACGGTTGAGTGCAAAACTGTCACTAAAGCAATACTAATAATAATACTTAGCACCGCGTCTTAATAAACGTTCGGGTTATACGCTTAAGTACCAATTACTCTAATGGGCTAGAAATTGGGAAGGTTGAATTTAGAAGATGTGAACCCGCATTGCATGGAGGGAGAGGGGACAACCATTTAGAGAAAATCACTCCCACTTCACCCAAGTGAGATTTGAACCTTGATCTCCCCGTCCTAGGCAGTTGAGCTCAACATGAAACCGGCGTGTTAGCTAACTACACCACCAAGATGGGTATTAAATAAATAGAAAAATACGGAGGCCCTATACTTGAATATTAATACTTCAATATTAAATCAAGGCCTATATGAACATATCTCTTATGTTTCAGTGATGGTAGTCTCCATTTGCCTACCATCCACAAGCAACTTTGACAATAAGAGTCAAACACACGGGAAAGTAATCTACCAAAGGAAAAGAAAACAAGTAGTCCTATATCTATTAACACCAAATTTTATAAAAATATTTTGTTTTAATTTCTAACTTCACACTTTTAAAATCATTACTGTCCGTATTTATTTAACAAGCGGTGAGTTATATAAAATAATTTTGAAACAACAAACTAAATCACAATAAGAGCGAAGAAAGTGTGGTGTGCTTTCCAAAATACTTACAAAAAAACAGACATGTGTGCTCTTTATGTAAGAGCCATATGTTTTTGTAGTGGTGAGATATTTCTGTACACACACGCATGGATATTTTCGGTACGCACTTGTTGTGGTCTTTCACCCTATGCCCTTCCCCTTTTGGCACTCAAAAAATAATCTATTAATACAAACCCTTTAAAACCATATACAAAACACTCGAGAAATGTAGCTATCTCAAAATATGGGAAATAAAATTGTGTACCGTGCATAGTGCCTTAAAGTTAGTATTTAAATCTATAAATATAGCATTTAATGATACAACACAAAGCTTTCTAGGCAGCTTTCACACGTGAAGCTTTTCTGCCGTCGCCGTTGACGACGCGCACCATCAATAAAGATGGTACGCTGTGCCTGGTTAAATTCCTTTCAATTTCCCCCCTCTATTTCCTCGTTCTGCTACAGTTTACTAACATGGAACAAAGGAAGCAGTTGTGTGTGTCTTCTTATCATCCAACGTCTCAAATTCTAGGTTGATTAAAACACAAACTTCCTTCCAGGCTGATGAGGACTCAGTTGGAAATGTATACCCCTCTAAGCTTCTGTCTCAAAGCACAAGACGCAATTTCTGTTGTGCAATTATTAATTCCTCAACATCGATTTTAAAAGTTCCAGAAGCCGTCTACTCAACACAACGAACAATGTGAGACTCAAGCTAGCGACGCCGTGTGTACCGAAGACGAAATATCGTGTCGTGTGAAGAGATTCATTTAGACGCAATGTATCTCGACCATTTCAGCGCGCCGTTCACGGCACGGTGGCCATCCCTACGTCTAGATAATCCGTAGTAACCACGGTGGCCATCCATGGCACTCTCAACGTGCCGTCACGTGTGAAAGCTCTCATTTAATCCTGTGTAACTTGATAATCACTACATCATACCTGCGTCCACGGCGACGGTGAAAAATCATCATGTGCTAAAGCCGCCTAACAGCATACGACTTACAAATCAATCCTAGCAAGTTATCAAAAAGTCTAAGGTGTCGAGCTCACTATCGTCTGGATAATTGGGAACGTTATAGTCAATCGCATTGACGGCATGCGAACTAAAGGTCACGATGATACAATCTAGTGATACTGCGACGTGAAGGCCGAGGTAAGATATAGGATCGAATCCCGATTGGGTGCATTGGTGGTGATTTTTTCAAAATGGTTTTTTATTCTTTCTCCATGAAAATGCGGTACACTTCCTATAAATATAGCCTTCTTAATCCCTAAAACCATTATCATAATTAATACATATAAGTATAACCCAAACGGGTAGTAAGACGGGGTGCTAATACATATAGTTCGCAACACTAACTTGTTCATTGAGGCATTATATATAATAGCAATTCTTGACTCTTTAAATTAAGTTATGCTTATGCAAGGCACGAGGGAAATAAGTGTTTTAAAATACTTACTAATTATTGAACAATCCGTGTATAAAATAGCTAGTACAATACAAAGTCACCCTGTACACTAGATAAAATAGGCTTTTAGAGAGGGGGATAGTTTTTTACTTTATTTTAATCAAGTTTCAAGACCTACATCGGTGGGCACGTGAACTAAATGTCAGGCTCGACTAGTCTTGTTTGACGGTGACGGGAAGGTTGGGACTAAATTACAGGTTGGTAAACTAGATATTATTGTTCCTAAACAATTTTCAGCTATAACTCTACACAAATTCGGGTACATTTGCTCTAAATTCTAACTTCTTCGTCCCTACCTAAATAACATAATTTAAGGCCGATAGGTCAGACCGAGTGTGTAGTAAGACCTAGTAGGAGGGGGAAGGGGTAGAATGTGTTCATCATTTTGTTTAGTTGGTACTATAAACACCTAAATTAAAAGGGTAAAATAGAATAAGTGCACCTACATTAGTGAGTGAATGATGAAACCCGAGTGAACATCACATTTGAGAAACTATTGGATTAAATTCCTGTAAAACCTAGACCTTATTTTCAACTGATAATAACTAAGAACAAAAAAAAAAGGTCTAATGTATTTGACAGCGAAGCTATAACAGAGTATAGATTTTTTTTATAAATGGTAAAAATTCAAATGTAAATGTGAATTTGGTCATCTCAAAGCCACATATTCTAAGTCGGGAGTCTCCCTTTGCAACCAGTTTGCTGCACTCAATAAGATACCAGTTGCTAGGAAGCGTAGATACGATCGTACGTACTAAATTTATAGTTTAGTAATTATGTTGAAAGTAAACCTCGCTCCACCATTTAATAAAATGCAATGTACTACATAATGGGAAGAATTAGTCCCTTTTCTTTTCGTTACTAGAGTCATACCAGTAGTTCTGTGAACAGCAGGCCTCACTCCCTCCATGTCTTACCAAGATGTCAGACTTCTGTACTGGGGGTCCGGGGTTCAATCCTTGGTCCCGGCACAGATTTATCTAATTGGCAAATCCTTCCTTCACCTCTGAAATGACGTGTATTAATCACAACTTGTGAATGTGTGGAGTGCCATGCCTCCACTCTAGTTATTATTATTATTATTATTATTATTATTATTAGCACCACGTCTTACTACCCGTTCGGGTTGTACGCACTTACGCTAATGTGTAATGGTAGGGGGATTGTGAGATGAAATGGAGGACCTACAGCTTAACGTGGAATCCGAACCACGGTGGAGGCCTGGCATTCCCCACATTTGCAAGATGTCTTATCAGAGGTGAAGGAAGGGTTTAGTAATCAGATAAATCTATGCCGGGACCGAGGATTGAACACCAGCCGCCAGCACATATATCTGACACTCCACCCTAGTTCAGACCCCACGTTAAACTGTAGGTCCTCCATTTCATCTCACAATCACCCTACCATTACACATTAGCGTAAGTGCGTATAACCCAGAACGGGTAGTAAGACGTGGTGCTAATAACAATAACAAAGTCTTACTAGTAGTTCTGTGAACAGTAGATCTCGTTCCCTCCATGTTATTACTGTTACTACAGCCTTAACAATTATCTTTAATTTTATTGTTAAGATAATTCCTAGAATTTCTCTTTAGATTTCACGTGAATATTTGTCCTTGTTTATCAAATCAATACTATAGGCCTATTAAATAGTAATATTTTTATAGAGAATAACGATGGTTCACGTAGTTTAAGACGTCATGCAGTCTTGCAATATATGTAAATATATATATATATATATATATACACTCAAGGTATACGATGGATTGCTTAAAATCTTAAATTCAAATCAGTTGATATGAGCTATTAAATCCAAAAACTATTTAAGTGGCCACTGTATTGAAACGGATAACATGTACTGACTTTGTTTGTTCTAGGCCACATATTATAAGGATACAATCCTCTTGTTTATGGCCTAGTTTCAAAGAATGTTCCTGCCAAATTTTGATACAATTTGTTCATACACTATCGTGGAGCAAACAGCCGGACGGACAAACCAAATACAAAATGGTCAAGTTAAAAGAGGACATCGTTAAGCTCGGTCAATAAATGTTACGACAAAATCATACATGCTTTTCCATAAACTCTATTCAAGGTTGGAACAACCTTTTCAAAAATTGGTGAAAACCAATCTTCCCTTAAAAAAACAACAACCGAAAAACAAGTAAATATTAGTAATTATAATGTTAAATACTGTCCAGATGCCCATTTTGAGCAGAACTGAAATGTGGTGATGAGAAAAGTTTTAAGCCAATCACAAGATGTCAGTGTAATTCATGCTGTCAACTTGGTGCGAGTTGAAATAAGTTCGGTTTTGTCGCCTCTTGATCAAGTGATCAGCCTTTGAAAGTCAATCTACTCTCTACTAACTGACAATACTCAGTGCGCATGCGTGGTTCAACTAGAGACAGGCCAACCACCACGTAGGGTGTGTTGACGCGACTTAAAACAACAGTAAAACACATTTTAAAATTTTAATAGTTGTAGGTTGATTCATACTGATTTGTTATGTGGTGTCAAAACCCTCGTCATTAGTGGCAATAAACTAAAATATATGATAGTTTAATCCTAAAGGAAACATGTGATTTCTAGTTTTGATGTAGATTCTGAACTAAATTTTTGGAGCATGTATGACTCAAGCTTTGTACGGAAAGAAAGACTCCGTCCCCTCCCATGACGGCATGGCCACTGTTAGTATGGGAACGCACCCCCACGTGACGTCATTAGCCCCTGAATATTATACATGCAAGAAAGTATGTGTGCGGCATGTAAATTAACCGCTTGCGTGTCATAGGGAATTGTGAGCCGGTTAGTGTGGACCTGCTGACGACACGTTCCCAAATCTCCCTGGTGGTGGTTGGTATTCCTATGTCGAACACTGCGACACTACTAATGTCACGTTACCAAATCTCCCTGCGGTGGTTGGTATTCCTGCATCGAACATGAGGTAAAGGGTTGTTTCCATATTGTGGCCTTGCTGTAAGACAATTAATACGTACACCTGGGGAGAAGGGGCTATCAAATCGATTGGATGCCCAGGTCACGACGAACGGTATTTAGAACGGAAAAGTTCTAGACGGAGTAACATGGTCTGGATTTTGACTATACTAAATATTGTTAAAAAAAAACTGTATCTAAAATCACACTATATTATAAATAAAAATAAACGGTACGGTGCACCGCAAATAGTTTCTCTTGAAATGGACATCTACTAAAAACTTGTAAGGTTTCTGAAACGAAATGTACAGACAAATAGATGGACAGGCAAACAAACAGATTACATTGCTAAAACTACTTTTTGGTTTCAGGGAGCCATAAAACGTCGACATTTATCAAAATCTTAAAATTCGATTTTTTTTGACGACGACAATACTTTCTCTCCGAGGTGTCGAGAGAAAGTAAAAATGACATAACCCTAGTAAATATTTTTTACTAAATTAATTTAAATAAAACAGAGACCTCTTTTAGCCATAATATAAAGTACTTTAGAAAAAGCTTTTACCATTCTCTAAGAGATGGCAGAACTAACCTAATTTGAGTAAAAATTTAACTTTAACCCCTTTTCCGTGTACCATTCAAATGGAAACTAAAAGTAAAAGCTACACGTGATGAAAAATTTTTGTAACTAAACTCTAAACATGAACATATATGTATCAATACTGGATGATTAAAAAGCCTTCCCTACTCAGCCTTTTTCAGTTAAGTTTCAGTGGTCGACCAAGAATTGATTTTTCAACCATGTAAAACAGATCTTAAAGTTATTATTATTAGCACCACGTCTTACTACCCGTTTGGGTTATACGCACTTACGCTAATGTGTAATGGTAGGGTGATTGTGAGATGAAATGGAGGACCTACAGTTTAACGTGGAATCCGAACCACGGTGGAGCCCTGGCATTCCTCACATTCACAAGTTATGATTAATACATATCTTGTCAGAGGTGAAGGAAGGGTCTGGAAATCAGATAAATCTGTGCCGGGACCTAGGATTGAACCCCGGCCGCCAGCACAGAAGTCTGACACCTTACCCCTAGACCACCAGGTCACCTATTCTTGAGGTTAATTTGAAGATTACATTATTTTCTCAGTCCGGCAGTAATTGTATTTAATTTGAAAACATTTAATGTGTAATGTGTAAAATGTTTAAAATTAATATATTTACATTATATCGATTGTATCTATATAATTCAAAATAAATGCCTGAAAACGACTAAATAGCAACGTTAAGCAAGAACAATGTCATATAAATCCCAAAATAAATAAAACTAACAGTATACATTTCAACGAACAGAACCTATGTACTCATGAGTATTGTCTGTATAATATATATACATACATAAATATGTGATAAAAATCCATGCCCTGCTCTTTATAATAAAGTAATGGCCATATTTTATTCTGTAAATAGTTATTTCAACTGATTATATTAAATAGCAGATTAACACGCTAATTTCATTTTAGTAAAGGCATTTGTAGGGAAAAAAACCTGAAATTAGTGGTCCCATGGTCAAAGGAAGGTATGTTCAACCCCGTGGCCCTTGAGTTAGTTCTGTGCAGCCTATCAGCTCAAATTTATATGCTTTAAATTTCAATAAGAAACAAGAAATAAAGCTCTATGATCTGACGTAAATGAATGCTAGTTTCCATACATTTTACATAATCATTAGTTATTTTCTTTATATAATAGGCCAACGAAGCGACATTGATAAACCTCCATCCATCTCGTCTCTTGTACAATATATGTATTTGTTAAAAATAAAATACTATCAATATTTGTTTTTAATATATTTATACGTTTGGTTCTAAATATTTCATGTTTTGACTCCAACCAACTTGCTAATAACATATGCAGCCTCCAATCGGGAAGAGTTAGGACATTTATGGTCCAAGGCTCGCAATGAATTGGACTATTGATATTAATATAAAGATAGTTCAAACGAGTAGTAAAACGCGGTGAAAATATAAAAAATCTTCACCGATGGGCACGTAGACAAGGTGTTAACCTCAAACGGTTTCGTGTCCCAGTTATGGTGAAGTCGGGATTTAAATCAGCCCGGATGTATGTAGTTACCATTCTGCTCCAAAATGGTTTTTCACTTCCCTTTCACACAAAGGTACATACATTTACAGTAGATTTTACTTTTATCATCCCTGCCTGATCAATATGAATGTATATGTAGCACGGACGGATACAGAAAGTAGGATGCAGTGCATAAAAAACAAGAAAAACATGAATTAACGACTTTTCCTTTTCATAAATATGTTTCTTTAAAGATTGATTTACTAATCAAGACAATTTGTGTGTAGTGGTTGAGTCATCTTAATTAATTATTTATAAAACCCGCCACGGATAGCCCAAACGAATAAGACGCCGCCGTGCAAAACCAACAATGAAAATCCACAACTTTGACTTCGGATGATAATACGATGATATGATATAATAATATTTATTTTAAGATGAGAAGTTACTTTATTTGTTTAGTGTAAATGTAGTTAGAGTTTAATTTCCAATGATTAATATAGAGGTCTACACGAGTGTAATTCAAGAGCGTACAGTAGTTGTTAGATTAAATTGTTATTCACCTCTTCCCATTCCTATCTATTTAAGACAATATAGACCATTTTACAAAATTTCTTCATTTTGACCTTCAAATGTAGTGATAATAACAATTATAAATATAGCTATCTGAAATTAAATACATAAATTTGTATTAAAATCATATGTGCTACAAACATATAAATATGTGTCCAAAACATATGGTATTACTATAACTATTTTTGTGAACACAAATACTATTATTTCACATTTAATTGTAGTTCTTGCAATACTTAATGATTAACGCAGCTATTTAGGCTTAAATAAATAGGCTAGTATAGACCTGATAATTACTATTCTGTACCGACCAATTTAGGCTCTTACCTTTGTTGAGTGATGGCTTCCAGTTACAAATAATTTCCCCCCCAAAATGAGTTTTAACAATATTAATACTATTTTTATACTATTTTATACATAAAATATAATAAAACATCAACACGAATTAAATCTGATGCAAATTGTTTGTTAGACATAGTGATGTTTGTTTGAATAAATTAAATATTTAAAGGCATTTCATTTCCATTACTCAGATAAATGCTAACCTGAATAGTAATGCAAATTTGGTTTGGGCTGGAGTGCATGAACATAGTTTAGCGTAATCATCAGGTGAACCCGTACGTAGAAATGGTTTCACAGGGATGTTTTATTTGCACCAAGGCCTACTCTCCGTCAGGCCTATCCACACAAATGAAAAAATGGCGTAAGGATCTAGGGGGTGGAATTCAAAGGATAAGCTATAATATTTGCATAAGGGGAAAGTGGGAATTAAACTGATTAAAGGGCATCTTCATCACACCAAGCCCAGTCTTTCCCGTAATCCGCATTTGATTAAAAGGAGAGTGATTTTTTAAATTTTTGTTTAAGGACTAGCCACCCTCAATGCACTTTTCCTGTATTAAAATATCGACCTTCCCTTTACTGGTAACCCATACTGGAGAACCTTACATTTAATCCATTTGCCCACCGATACGGGTTACGATAGTCGTGTTACCGTTATTAAAATAAAGACAAATCAAAATAAATTTGATTTAATAATTTGCTCAAACCACTTACGAAAGAAATAGTCCAATAATTCAAAGTATGAAAAAAAAAAACGCTTACAAAAATATAGAGGGAGAGAAAATAGGTTCTGTTCACTCAACTAGGCAGGCCATCTGGGAGAGGAAAAAAAAACTCGTTGGAGCCGGTGACGCAATCAGTTTGTTGCCATGGTTACTTGAAGCGGCAGGAAAATGGGTCGGAAAAACAAATTATGGGGTTACATGAAGCTTACCTGACGAACACATTACTGGAATGATTTCCTGTAATATTCGAAAATATACGCCAGAGGAATACCATTACGAGGGCAATTCTCTGACCCACACCAGTGGGCACGTGGAAAAGGGTATCAGACTTGTATTTTATAGTTTTACAGTCATAAGTTACATACATAATCGTACATATTCAATGAATGTGTGAATGCGATGATGAATAGTCAGCTACGATAGTATCTTTAGTGTATAACGTCTTATACAGATAAAATAATTGTGAATATAAACGCTAAATACAGACTTTTGCATTTATAAATAAAAATAATTAACAGTATACCATGGCTCATTTATTAATCCTAATCTTAATTGTTTGCTATAAACATTTATAAAATGAGTGTATCAAGTGAACAAAGTTCTCTTGAAAATATTTTGGAATTTTTCTTCATCCTCCATGATGGAAGTTGAGTTGGTGGAAAATAATTTTAATTACTATACAATGTTGAAAGGTTTACTAAATAACATGTCTTTACTATAATATTAATGAATTTCTTTAAATATGATATTATTTCTATAACCTTTATTTTGTAATCAATTGTGGAATGAATTAATGGGTAATAAAATATATAGCCCTAAAAATAAGTGGTACTACAAAATATCACATAAGCCCCTAGTTTCTCAAAGAGACTATCATAGATTGGAATAGAATTTTCAAAATATAATTATCAACAAGCCACCTCTAAATGTTTGCAGCTCCACACACACACACAAAAGTTTTTTATTTAAATAAAACCTTATTAAGATTTCCATTTTAAACAAAATCCTTATAGCGCTCTTCAAATAATTTCAAATTTCCAAAAATCAATCACTAGTAAGCTAGCCATAATTAAAACGCTGGAGTTAAAACAAAGATTTTGCTTTCAGGTAGGATAAATATATGTGAATTAAATCCATCTTAAGGTTTCAGCTTTATTCCCAGGTACATACATTTATAATGACATATATATAGACAGAAGAAGACAACATTGAAATACCCTTTTTTTTAGTTTGGATCACAAAAAAGTAAAAATCCATTATAATCAGGTCAAGAATTTTCATGAATACACTATTTCCCTTTCATGCTAAAGTAAAAAAAACACCATTGTTTTTCCTTCACATCATTGCCCCTTTTATCCGTCAGATATTGTCATGATGAACGATGGGGTGCGTCGATGTGAAAACCATCTACCCCTAATATGAATCACCTTGGGGATTGAAACTCAGGACACCAAACATTGTTACTGGACACTTGTCTAATATGAAGGCTGCCATCATTCAACCATTTTCACTCTCTTCCCACTGACCCAACCACCCCAACGGCTTCGTATGATATTCGAGGGGGGTAGCTTTTCGTCCCCCACCCCCGCCCACACTCTAGTACCAGAGACACTGAGCCATTCATTACGATCAATGTCAATATCTCGTTGGGTCAGACATGAAGGCTTATCTTCAATAACTCAGCCTTGAAGTCGGGAGATTTACTGCACGCCCACAAGATTTCACTGGACAAATCAGACTGGGGTGGAGATAAATTAGAAACGGACATCACTCAATATATATCACAAGTTTTATACAAATTGAACCTAGCTACCCGCATAGGTGAGCGTGTAGTCTAATCGTAAAGCTCCTTTATTCTGGTTTGCTGTAGATGGTTAGGTAGGGGTTTGAATATTTGTAAGTTGAGTAGCCCATGGGATTTTTCCAAATTGGGGGTGGATTGCTGGAGGGGTGACACTCGCATCCTTATACTCAAGAAAAGGAATTTAACTTTGTGGGAGGGAATCTTAAAGCATCTAATCATAATTTTAAACTAATTATTTGAGCTTCAAGTGTCAATTTTCGTAAAAAAAATAAAGTTTATGAAAAATTAACAAAAAATAAAATATAATTGTAACTGAAACTTTTGAGAAGAAAGCTGTTAAAGAGGAAATTGGAGGAAATCCACATTGTATTGTTTTTAGCTTTGTTAACTCGGAAATTGATGATTCAAAGTTGTTAGTAGCAAATTGCAGACAAATCACAATTTTACAATTTTGATATTTTCATAAAAATTAACAAAAAGAGAGTAAATATTACTAAATAATAAGGAGAGCTGAAGTCCACCTTATCACTTATTTAATGGCACCCATGTGTACTGAGGGTGTTTATTCTGAATGGCTTACCACTGTCCTTCCAACCAAATAAAGGTATATTTCAACTGAGTTATACTTGCCCCATTAGTGTAATCAAATACATGTAGCTTGGATGGGTAGTAAGACGTGATGGAAAAATAAAGAAAACATAACAGATTTTTTTTTAAATCCCTCGTAATTAATTTATTTGGGAAAACCTTTGTGTGCTTATACATTTATGGAAAATCATCATTGGTGGTATTGCGGTCTAATGTGTCAGGGCTTCAATATACTGGACTAGAGAAGGTCAAGGGTCCAATAGCTTGCAGATACACAACTGGTTGCTTTCCCATCTGATGTTCATACTAATGTGGTATCCCCTGATTTAAAATACCCTTTCTCATTCGCCACCTTTAGATTAAGCCGATAATAACGTTAGTGCTAAAACCTACCTATAATTTCTTTTAGTGAACTAATTATTGTATGCACCATATCTTATTACTCATATATTTAAACTAATGAGGTAGGGAAAGGAAGGTAGAGTATAAAAATGTATCAACATTTGAATCGCATTGAGGGAATGTGGGTAGCCAGTTAAGAACTAACTGGATACGGAAATTGAATCTGGGATCTTCGGCTTCCAGCACAGTATTTTTTAAATGCAAATACAATTTACAATTTAATTGATTTGTAATTGATACATTTAAAAAAAATGCATTTCAATATACTTTTGACAGTAAACCGGTAAAATTATGCACAGTGTAATCTGATTAATATTGAAACGAATAACGGGGAGAGTAACCATTCGTTTCATAGTTTGAGTGGAGAAAAACGCGATAAAATAAATAATTAGAATTGACAGTTGGTAGAATGTCACACCCGGCGAGGTTAACACACACAGGTGCTACCACCGCTGGGGAAACAAACATCAGCCAGTGACGAAAAGGAGGCGGGGGCGGACATGAGTGACATATCATCTCATGTGGACTCATACTCAATATTAGGACAGTCATCGACCCAACTAGGCTAATTGAATTGGAGCCAACACAGATACAACCCGCATTTGTAGGCACGCGGATTAAACGTCAAGCTCGTGTAGCTCACTGGTGATGGAGAGATAAGGCTTGGAAATCCGACTAGATGTAAGGGTATTTTCGTAAATAGTTTCTAACTCTCCCTTCACTATAGAGTGAGTACTGTATTTCAATTCCACACTACTCCTCCCTTTTCACTAACACACTCCAAGTGGGTATAGCAGGCAACCGCGATAACCCATATGCAGTGGCGGCTCGTGTATAAGCACTGCGGAACTGCAGCACCCCCTATTTCCAATTGATATTATCGATAAAATTTAATATAATGAGTCCTTTTTTTCTCTAATTCTTTCTTTATTTTTGTAGTATAATATATATTTCTTAAGCTTAATGTTTGTACTTCAGTAGCCATCCCCCAGTTTATAAACAATATACATAAATATTTGTATGGAACTGTGTGCCTCACAGTGCCAGCGACGTGGTGTTTGACTGTTGTGCCCATGTGCACATAAGAGGGGAGTGAGGAGGAAGGCGGGACTACCAGGTAGAGAGAGAGTACTGTTGCTCTCGCTGTGCCGGCTCTGGCGTGATGTTGGAAGAGATTTTTTTTTTCTTAGCGTGTATTTTTCTTAAAAACCATGTACCATATTCTTAAATGTGATAAAGTGTAGAAGAGTGTAGAATTAGATTATTATTCTGCATCCAGCTATTCTATTTGATTAAATTTGTCCCTGTTCTTTTAGTTAACAGAAAGACTAAATGCGCTTGCAGTACTTTCAATAGAGAAACATTTCCTCAATTGTCATCCAGAGATCAAGGAGAAAATTATTGAACTTTTTGCGCAAATTAAAACAAGAAGAATGGATTTCATTTTTAAATGAGTAGACCAATCTTGAACTGTAACAATTTAAGTTAAAGTAAGTAAAAATGTATTTTTTTTAAAGATTTTATCAAGTTTCTGAATAAAATTTCTTTTTATACAGTTTTTTTCCTTTTACACAATTTTAAAACAAAGGCTAAACATTTTCTTGCAGCACCTCCACTAATTTTAGCTACGAGCCGCCACTGCCCATATGGGTAGGTAGATGCAAGGAATATTTATTTTTAATCACCTATTATTTTGAATATTGTTATTTGAGCAGGTATTTGAGCCCAAAACCTTTGTATCAACACTTTACGATAATACAACTAATATATTCACACAATATTTCTACAACATAAAATAATATTTATTTTAGTCTTTTCAACAACTAATGATCTCTATAGAATATTAGTTTATTTTTTTCAAACAAATGTTTCAGTATCCTAGTATTCTAACATCCATACGGACAATTTCTAGAAATATTTATTTGAATTATTAATGTTTTAATAATGAAATACCAACCATTGCACGATAATGTTCTTACAAAATGAATAAAAATAAGTGGAATAGTTAAAATAAATCAAAAGGGTAGGATTAGCCTTTATATTTCTGGAACTTGTTAGATTTAAAACAAAATTCCTCGTTTTGAGTGTTTTACAAAATAATTAAGGATTGGTGGTTCGCTTATTGGTTCTCCTGTATGTGTGGTTGTGATCAGACCTCCATTTTCCCCTTCTTCCCTCAGACCACCAATCCGCTCCACCATTTACAACCCTGCGCTCCCCCCTAGGACTACTGACAGCGTGGGACCAGGGGACTAAGCGCTCTGTGGGGGGTCTGTAAGGGTGTTTCACTTAAGAGAGGCAAGGAGCGTCCGGGAGTCCTTAGAAGGGCAAAGGGCAACAAATCATCAACCTCCACGCACTATCGAGAAGTTTGACCTGAAACTATCAACACTCTGACTCAATGACCCACTAAATCACTGATAATTAATTTGCTCATTGACTAACAAATTTGTTAAGCCTGTATGAACTTCCAAAATTTGTAATCAAAATTTATTATATTCGAGATTTTGAATTTTAATTTTAGAAGATTCAGATTCGATTAGAAATTTCGGGTATCAATGAAACTTAGATTCGAATTCGATGGGCATAGCTCAAAATTCGAATCTATAATTCAACTTAAAATAAACAGGCCGGAAACCAGTTGCGTGGTAGAGTGAAATTTTTGTTTTTGCACCATGTCTTACTACCCGTTTGGGTAATACACTTATGTTCTAATTACGGCAGTAATTTGATATTTTAGGAAGGCTGTATTTAGAGAAAATGAACCCGCATTTGCCATTATTGGAGGGAGAGTAGAGAACCATCCTCAGTACACCCAACTGAAACTCGAACCTATATCTTCCCGTCATCGGAAATCTAGTCTACTGCAAGAGAGGCGCCTTGGACCATGCAGCCATTGTATTGGGTAAAAAATAAATTATCTCAAGTTACAGTTCTTAAAGGAATGACGTGGAAGCCAAGAATCGTTTGTGACAGTGAATATCTTGTGCTATTACTGTTTCCAGCCTGTGGCATGGATCAGTGTTTTATTCAAGCCATATATTTTACACTACCATCTGGCTAAGACTGTCGTAGCTTCATATGCTTTATAATACATCTTAATACTATGACAGGCACAACATCCAGTCCGCGCCCATCAATTTACCAATGTGAAAGGGCTAACCCATATTTTCTCCAATGATAAGTTTTTGGCCATGCCGGTAATCGAATCCGAGACCCAAAGCTCAGTGGGGAGACACTCTACTGACTGAGCTAATATTTAGAACTTGAATATTTTATACTATGATTAAAAAAATAATCTGATATTTATTTGATTCTCACTTTTTGGGATTAGTGCTATCTATATTTTTTAATAACCTAAAATGTGTCCAAAATATTTACCAACATTTAAAAAAAAAATTACTATTGGATTGGATTCGAAAACATAATATAGTAAAGTAAAATATTCAATATAAACTTGAATTGAAAGATTATCATCGATTCAAATATGAATCTATTTTTTAAATGAAATATTTGAACCAAAGCATGGGATATTATTAGGGTTAAATTCAGTAAAATAAACTTAGCATATTATGAATCAACTAGAATTTTTTTTGTTTTAGTAATGGGATTCAATTCGGACTCGATTTGAGTAAGTTAGACAAGATTCGGATCCGATTATAAATTTAAAATGATGGATTTGCACAGGCTTAAAACTTGTTTATTGATTGGATAACTTACTTGCTCACCGACTGATTAATTAATTTTTTATTTTGTCACCACGTATTACTAATAATTTGGGTTGTACGTATATGTAATAATTTACTCTAATTCGTTTGGGAGGATAAAGGTTGAAATTAACGGAAGCGTAACCTCATTTACTTGTAGGGAGAGTTTTCTGTTGTTGAATAAACATCAGCACACTTAGCTAGGATTAGAAACCTCGATGCTCAAAAATCCACTTAATGGACTACGTTCGCTTTAAATCCACTCAATATTTTGCAGTACTAGCATTTTATATAAATAAGTTAATCAGTTTGTGCTTTGATAAATTACAAGTTTTAGAGTTATTTGCAATGTTGCTAAAAAGTAATAGGTCTTTACAGCAAAGTGCAGTTAATTGTATGAGTGATTTGAATATTTATAGTGATCAGCAATAATTTAGAATGCAAGACGAGCTGTGTAAGAGGTTAAGACGTTGTAGTGAACATATAAATAATGTTTCCTCGTATAAACTCACTTATTAATTTTCTACCATTATTATCTTAATCATTTTACATTTTATGGCTTTAATACCGGCATTGATTTGAATGAAAATTTATGTATGCTGTATTTTGGAAAATAAGACAAAGTTAAACCTGATTTCAAATCTAAGGTGTCTCCACACGTATCGGTTCAAACCTCATCTTTTTCAGATAGATTTAATTTTAGTTTTTGAACTAATATATTATTATTATTAAGAAAAATGCCACAAATTTCAAGGCACTATTTTACCTTAGCAATTTGAATATATTTTTTATTTTAGTCTTAAAATAGGAAAATAAATGCAAGCCACCAAATTTAGGCATTGTATTAATTTCCAATTCAAACACTTTCCATTTTATATATAATTTGGGAAAAAATAAAAATTAGGTTCTATAAAAGGCTTCGGTCTGGTTTATTTTGGTATGTTTGTGACGAGGAAGTAACGGTTCAAATCCCATCTGGGCGTATAAAAGTTTATTTCCAAAGGAATTTCTGACTCGTTCATAAAAATTTGAGTACATTTCCTATAAATCCTATTTTGTTCATCTCTACCAAATTAGTGTAGTTAAGTATGGTAGCCCGAACGCGTCATGTGATGTTGATGAAAATAATTAATGTTAGGATATACATTATAAATGATTTGTGTCTTGATTCAATTTATCATTAAATAGGTGACCTGGTGGTCTAGGGGTAAGGTGTCGGACTTCTGTGCTGGCAGCCGAGGTTCAATCCTCGGTCGCAGCAAAAATTTATCTGAGTACCAAACCCTTCCTTCACCTCTGACAAGACATCTTGTGAATGTGGGGAATGCCAGGCCTCCACCGTTAAACTGTAGGTCTTTCATTTCATCTCACAATCACCCTATCATTACACATTAGCGTAAGTGCGTATAGCCCGATCGGGTAGTAAGACGCGGTGCTAATAATAATATAATTAAATGCGATGGACATTGCTTACAAACCGAACTCGCAGACCTATACGATCTCTGCACGCGTGGGTTCGAATCCCATCCTCGTCGAATATTTTATAGTTGTTAACGTAGTTATCTAAAAATATGTATTTACCCTAATTATTTATTGATGTGATTTAATAAAGCTTTTATTCATAAAGTATTTTGATATGAAACAAACCATTACCTAGTTCAAAAATTAAATTAACATATTACATTAGCTATTATACATTTTTTAGCCATGTATTTGCACGCAGTTCTAAAGATTAAAATATAACTTAAAGTTTGAACATAGATTTATTTAATTTAAATATGTGAAGATTTTAAGTATCAAACTTGGTTTAGAAAAAAATCACATGTCTATGGATTCCTGAGGTAATTTAAATAAGCAAAACATAAAAACAAATTATTACTAAACTATAAATGGATATGAATTTGTTTAATTTTTAAGGAAAATCCCCATAAAACTAACGCTCTTGTTAGAAGTGCCATGTTTTTATTTGTTCCAGTGTGCTGTGAATTAATTGCGTTCTCGGGTAGTGGTTTTATTTATCCTTTTTCGTTTAGTCAGTTTTTGCGTTAAAGTTAGTACAATTTTTGTGTAAACTGGTATGTTGAGTGAATATTTTATTTTTTTCTATACATAACGAAATAAACGCAATGTCTAAACTTTTTTGATACTAATTTTTTCTAATATCCACTTAATGGTAGTTACCACAGTCTTGTTCTAAGGCTCGTGTAACCAATTGTGATAAAAACCCAATTATTCGATATGGTTAATGACGGCTTGAGCCACAATTAAGGCTTATTACCGACGGTTAATTTTACAAATTCTAAACGTACAAGGCCTATAGTTGGTGAAACTTTTACAAAATAACTGTTCAGGTGCGGAAAAGTAATCTAAGAATTAAACTCAGGACCAAAAACATTATATTCTAATTTTTTTTTTCTTATATATTAATGAAATGAAGAGTTTGTGTGTCTGTATGTCTATAATGAGCTTTGCGCGATATCTACCACAAGTAGAGGGTTGACATTTTTAAAATTATTAGATCCTGTGCACAAACATGTGCAACTTAGAGTCCAAATTTAAAAAAAAAATCAGTTTTTAATTAATCAAAAACTGGGTTGGAAAAAAATAAAATGATTATATATTATCTTTCTGTCTATTTTAGGTAAAGAAAAACAAATCATTGTGTGGCTACCCTGGGCAACACTGGGTAGTTCTGATAGTTTATAATATAAGGTGCGTCAACAATGCGCTAATCCTACTAATATATTATAAAAATTAGATCTTTTTGAGAATCCAAATTTAAGCTTATGCTTTTTATATCTCATGATGATTATTTATAAACACAATTTGGATATTTAAAAAAAATGTTAGATCAATTAAAAAAGTCAATTAAAAAAAGTCTTAATAAACTAGCTTTGATAGGTTTTTGATAGAAAAATAAACATGCATTATTAGTTATTATCTAAAACACTAGACATATGTGCATTTTGAACAGAACCATTAAAGTTATTTTCGATCAGTTGTGAATCTAAAAATATCATTCATTTGTTAATTATTATTAATTTTAGAGCTACATAGTTTGAAAATAATGATTTTTTCTCTAAGCATGAGTGAACAGCGTTTAAATATCAAGTTTGAATTAAATTAATTATACGCTTTTTAGCGGTATTTGATCTTAGGTAAAGATGGACAGAATTGTCAAACCCACATTTTGACTTCTGAAGGTAGACAAATATCACAATTTCAATACTCTCTCTATGTAATAAAGTTAAAATGGCTATAATATTATTTTATAAGATGATTTAAAAACATACATTTGACAATCAGTAGACGATACAATGGATATCATATTTCTCGTGCACTTTGAATTTTTGACATCTTGAGATAAAATGTATGGACGTTTTTCTTTGTTTGATGACTACCTTATTCCAAGGTAGCGAAGAAAGTGAATACATCAAAAATAATAAACAACACAGAGGATAATTCTATTTTGCATATCGGTAGAATTTGGCTAATACAATTTTTGTATAAATGATGTAAGAGTATTCTTTACGGAATATTAAATGTATGTAATAGTTTGAGTTAACACTTTTTATGTATTGAATTGTTAAAACAATTTACACTTTTTCTAGTAAAATATATTTAAAATTTAATATATTGCTTTGACACTGTAAACAAAGTAATAGGCTTATTAAGGTATAATCAATAATACATTCCCACTTGTCTTAATTTGTAGACAAACCATTCCTATTTTATTAAAAAAAAACGAAATACGTATACAGTTTCTGTGTTTAATAAAAATTCCACCATGAGCGTGGCAGACAAATTATCACGCTCAAATTGCCAGGTATCAGGTATTATCCTCTAAGTCTAGCACCACATATTACTACTACCCGTTTAGACTATACGCTTATGTACTAATTACGCTAATAGTTTTATGGATGAGGAAGGTTATATTTATACGAAGTGTATCCGCATTCGAGTAGGGTGAGAGTGTAAAACCATTTTGAAAAAATCCTCAGCACACCTGACCGAGATTCAAACCTGGATCTCCACCTCATCTGCAGTTTAGTGTACTGCGAGAGTAGCGCCTTAGACCACGCGGGCACCAAAGTGGCTTATTGGTTATTAAAACTGTGAGATAAAGGTCTAGGAATTAAAGGAATGGTGTTAAGAATGTTCTAGAATTAATATTGAGTAATATTCTTATATGATCAGTAATTTGAGAAAGTTCATGTTAAATATTCCAAATAAATGAGCTATCAATGAGACTTTCTAAATTAAAAAAAATATCGACGAGGATGGGATTCGAACCCACGCGTGCAGAGCACATTGGATTAGCAGTCCAACGCCTTAACCACTCGGCCACCTCGTCTTATAAAAAGCCTAGTTGAAATTGCTTAACACGATATTAAATAGATAAATAAAGCCCATGAAAGTACTTTGTCAGCAAGTGCATGTATGACATGTGATAACAAAGTGATTAGAACCCCTTAAAATTATTATCTTCTTAAGAAGTAACAACGTTTATTGATTATAGTTTTGCGTCTATAAATATTACATTTTCATAATATTTCCTGCCACTATACAATATATCTTGGCCTTGGTTGAATGTACTTAAAGAAACACATATAGGTAGGACCACGTAATAAACAATGATTTTACCCAGTCAGATTGGTAATTGACTGTATGGTCAGGATTGGAATCCCGGCAAGGTGTCATGGCGATAATTTTTCCTGTAGGGTTTCCAAATCTTCTGCCAATAAAATACGGCTACATTCCCTCTAAATTCTACCTTACTCATCCCTATCCCGTTGGTGTTTCAAATGTGTATAGTACGGATGGGTAGTAAGACGCAGTGGAAGAAAAACATAAAAAACTAAGTACCGAGTCGATGTTGGCTGATACGGTATTGTGAAACGGACAGGTAGCGTCAACATTTAGGGACTTTGAATATAATTTTAATGCATCGTGTGGCTAAAGCATTGCGAATTATACTACTATAAAGTCACACGGATGACTCACTCACTGACAATGTTTACCCACTTACAGATGAGATAGAAACTTGAGATATGGCACACTTCTAGCTTCTAGCTTGTAACCGACTGGAAAATTCAAAAAAGTTAAAAAAGGAGTAACTTTAAAGTTGGTGCGGACTTTTCTTTGGAGATATATTGTGGTTTAACGGTAAGACCTAGCTAAAAACGGCTCTAGAATTACATTAGTCTACATCCATTTGCAAATAACGAGTTCTCTATAAGAGCGCTCAGCGACATTAATGACTTCTCTTAAGTGCTGAGAGCTAGCAAAATAAAATATATAGAAACATTCATCTCTTAAAATATCTTACCTGTACCACATTTATCTCACCTAATACTTTTATTTTCTCTAGTTCTATGTCATTTGTATGCATGTACCTAGAAAACTTAAAAGCAAAACATTGTGTATGTGTCTCATAATAAATTTGGAAATCTCGTTTTCTCCACGCTTTCTTAATAACCACCTGGGATATCCACATTAATTACACTAATGACCATATGAAGTTTGCTGCAGTCTTATTAAGTAAATGGGAGGTTGTTTTGACCGATCATAAATAACGTTTGGATCCAGGAGAGACAACATTAACATTAACCTGACCTAATCTAACCAACCTATTCCTAAATGTTTATATCATTTGAAAGTGAAACGTCACAATAAATGTAAATACAACACTTACGGTCAATATATCAAAACATCACTTCACAAGCTATAAAGATGTTAACCAGAAAGACACAAATATATAAGGGAGAATTAACGGACTTTTCCTTAACCGCGTCAAACATCCTATGACAAACCTGGTCCAAACGACCCGTATATTTCATTTGGGATAATTCCTGATTACGCCAAACTTCATACGCTTACAATATTGCACTGTAACAATGAGGGAAGTAGATTCTGTAGATATAGCCCATAGACAGATAGAGAAAAGGAGACAGAGTGGAAAATGATTATTATATAACACAATTTTCATTACGTCCATCTGGGAATCGAACCTCGACCTTTCCATCACCACCATTTCAGTATATCGCGATAGAGACGCCTGTGACCATGCAACCACCGATTTGTTCCAAAGTACATTTTTGTTTTTATTATTTGTAACGTTAGAGTAGGTCCGTAAAGTTGGCTGAACCCAAAACTGCACAAATTATGAGACCTATACGAATATTTAGTGCTGAATTTGTGTCATAAGACCACCCTTTCGCGTAATTTGTGCCCCCATAGTTTTCTGTTATGGGTGATGCTAGCAGCACACACTGTATTTAGGCGTTTTCTCTAAACATATACAGGTATAACTTATGGGGGTTGGATGTTCTTGTGGCTCAAATTTAGCACTAATAGTTTATATTGGCATGAGGCTAATAATTCGTGCCATTATGAGTGCTGTGTCCACACAAAAACTATAGAGAAACAAATTATGAGAATAGGAGATATATATATATATATACACGAATTTGAAAGTTTATGAAAATGAATTCTAAGATTTGGTTTTAAACTGGTATATGGTGTATATAAAGCTTATATATATAGATACTCGTATATATAGGCTATATACAGACTTCATTCATATACCCGTTTAAAACCAAATCGTAGAATTAATTTCCATAAACTTTCAAATTCTTGAAAACCAATCATTTGTAAGTTGCTATTAAGTTATCCACACCCTTCCCCTACCCCAAAGAAAAAAAATTGTTATTTATAGTGTAGAAATACACTCACCCACCCATTTTTGACCAAATCGTTAAGGTCATTTTCGAAAAATCTTGAATTTTCAAAAATACGTTTTTTGTAAACTACTCTGAGGCTACCCGCCTTGGTGGCGTAGTTGGCTAACGCGCTAGTCGTGTTGAGCTCGACCGCTGAGGACGGGGAGATCGAGGTTCAAATCTCGGTCGGGTGAATTGGGGGCGGTTTTTCCTAAATGGTTTTCCACTCTCCCTCCACGCAAATGTGGGTTCACTTCCTCTAATTTAACATTCCTAATTGCTAATCCATTAGCGTAATTAGTACTTAAAGCGTATAACCCGAACGGGTAGTAAGACGCGGTACTAAATAATAATAATAATAATAATAATACTCTGAGGTTAATAAGCAAGAAACCCGCTTTGATGGTAACGTGGTCTAAGGTGTCACTCTCACAATCAACTAAACGGGGAGTTCAGGGTTAAAATTCCGATCGAGTGTACTGATGGTGGTTTTCCCCTAAATGGTTTTCAGCTCTCCCTCCACGCAAATGCAGATCCACCTCCAATGAATTCAACCTTAATAATCCCTAACACATTAGTGTAATTATTACGTATGTGTATAACCCAAACGCGTAGTAAGACATGGTGTTAATTTTGTTTAATTAGTGAGAGTTAAAACCAAGACTGAGCCTTGTAGTTTTTATTTATAATAACTAAGAACATATCCATGAGACCGTCTCATCTACGACCCTCAGGTACAGACGTGCAGTACATAATAAAATAGAGACGGGAGAGAGAGAGAAAGAAAGAGAGAGAGAGAGAGAGAAAGAGTTGCAAGAATTAACTTTTAATTTGTGGCCATAATAAACGTCTAAGTGTATCCTAATCTCGTTTTAGAAAATGTTCATAATGACAATATTCATTATATATGAAAGAGTAAATATAACAACAAATTATAAATATCAATAAAAAAGTAGTGAATAGCTAGAAGGAGTAAATTTTTTATAACTTCTATCTTCCCTTGACACAAAATGACGTTCATCATTGAAGGAGGTGTCTTGGTGGTCTATGGCTAAAGTGTCAAGACTTCTCTGTTGAGGGTCCGGGGTTCAATCCTCGGTCCCGGCACAAGTTTATCTGATTGCCAAACCCTTCCTTTACCTTTGACAAGACGTGTATTAATCACAACTTGTGAATGTGTGGAATGCCAGGCCTCCACCGTGGTTCGGATCCCAGGTTAAACTGTGGGTCATCCATTTCGTCTCATAATCACCCTACCATTACGCATTAGCGTGAGTATAACCCGAAAGGGTAGTAAGACGTGGTACTAATAGTAATAATAATTATTGGAGGAAATAATTTTACTGACACTCCTGGTTTTTATTTTATTATTATTATTATTATTATTATTGGAGTTGATTAGGACTTACTGAACCGACTTAATATATCAGCATACCAGAATTTTCAATGATCAAGCGTGAAAAGGACTACCAATTTTGCCGGAAAAGGCATTTTCACATACCTTCCAGGAATATTTTACATGCCCCAATAATTGTCAGGGGACCGATGGCTTTACTTCCACTCCGAAAGAATTTGTACTATGGATTTTAATCGCCCAAGAAAAATCTGTCAGCCCAGGTTGGATTTGAGCTCACGGCCATCGGGTCCTGAGGCGAAAACTTAACCACAAGACTACCGGAGTCAACCACGCTTCTATTCCTGCATAATATAGACATATAGGAGTGTGATGACATTAGACCTACTCTTGATCTCGAAATTAACTAGAGGACTAAATGCGCACTTCAGAGTTGCCAAACTATTTTATATTCGTTCTTGATTGGGAATTGTAAAGAGTGAGTCTATAGCACATCCTCGTATTTATGTTAAAGGGTGACCTGGAGGTCTAGGGGTAAGGTGTCAGATTTCTGTGCTGGCGGCCGGGGTTCAATCCTCGGTCCCGGTAAAGATTTATCTGATTACCAAACCCTTCCTTCACCTCTGACAAGACA
>CABEEJ010008361.1:0-24418 GCA_901482245.1 Timema douglasi
GGAAGCAAGACTGAGATGGTATGGTCATGTAATGAGGATGTTGGAGTACATGAGATAGTAGAGGAAGCAAGGCTGAGATGGTGTGGACATGTAATGAGGATGGAAATTGGAGAGGATGGCAAAGAAAATTATGGAAATGAAGTATGTAGGAAAAGGACCGCAAGAGAGGCCAAGAAAGGGATGGAAGGAACAGATATTAGACGGTGTGCAAGTGAGAGGAGAAGAATATAAGCAATTAAAGGAGGAACAGTGATGAAAGGATAGAGAAAGATGGAGGTATTTTACTAAACTGACCTGGCCACAGGCTGGAAACAGTTGATGTTGAGATGACGTTTTATGGGTCTCCTAACTCCCCCCCTCCCCCAATACAATTCTGTCTGTCCTAGAGACTGGATCTAAAACGGTTTGGTGCATTTTGTTCAAACTTATATTTAGTAAGCCTACTATAGGTATATACCTCAGGATGGTTTTTCTATATTTTCAACCTAGCCATTAAATTAAGAGTTGTTTACTACTAATGAGGAATTTTTAAAAAAATTCAAATTTTCTAAAATATCTCGAATGATTTATATTAAAATGTATATTTGGGGAGTGTTTGGCACGAAAAATAAAAATGTATGCACCTTTTCTCTGAAATATATGTATAAGGTTAATTTACTGATAAATTATTTTTTTAAAGAAAATTGAAATATTTTGAAAATAGCTCTAGTGCTTTTGTTCATTTGGTTAGTTGAGGATCATTTTTCATGATAAATAAGTATGCATTTTTTTTTCTAAAATAAACTAATTTAAGTGTAGGCTTATTCTTGACAAATTTTAGAATGTCTTTCGGAAACGACCTTTAAGATTTAGTTCAAAATTGGTATCTGGGGATTTTTTTTTCCCCAACATAAATAAAAATATATAAATTTGTATAAACATATACACAATTAAAGGGTAGTTTACAAATAACTAATTTTTGAAAATTCGAAATGTTCAAAAAATGCATTGGACAATTTTATGAAGTGTTTTTTCTTAGTAAACAAACCGATATTTTTATTTTTCGTCTGTTAGAGAAGTTAATGTTTTAACAACTGAACAAGTCAGGTTATGAAAAAAATAGGGTCGTAACGTTTTCTGATTGACACGGGGACCACTTTGTCATTTATAAAACTTTTTTTTTACTGTCAAGTTGTTTTTATCATCCGGGATATTTAACACGCTTTTTCTGAACCGACCGAATCAGCTTACGACTTACAAACTAAGTTAATTCACCTCTCAGTCCTTCGCTCGTTAATGTATCACTACGAAAGGGGGAAATCCCAATTTGACATACGATACATTTTTTAGGCCGTGCCATAAATCGATCCCGGGACCTTTATTTCGGAAGGTAGGCGAGCTACCGACCTAGCTTACGTGTCAGATTTGTGTAATTTAACGAAATTTAATTTACAATTTTATTTAATAGCAAAGGGAGTCGAATAGAATGAAGGGTGTAAATCTTAGTATAAAGTCTATTAGCATTCGCTAAGAAAGAGGATGGAAAAGCTAATAGGTGAAAACTGGCAAAACCAGTTTCTGTGGCGTCACTTTCGTGTTGAACTGATTTGCTCGAAACCAGGTAGTTTTTTCCCTTCTAATTGATTTCCCACTATATTGCCACGCAAATGTGGGTACATTTTCTCTGAATTTCACCTTATTCATCCTCGACAAATAAGCTAGCGGGTAGTGAAACGCTGTGACAAAAAAAACCCAATAGATGTCAGAATAAAAATTGTAAAAATTTAGAAGGAATGTACCCGTATTTGCGTGGATGGAAGGTGGGGAAACTATTTATGGAAAACTCCTACAGTAGACCCTAACGGGATTCGAACCTCGATCTCCCCGTCATCAGAGTTCTACTCCATTGCGAGAGTAGTGTGTTAGACCACGCGGCCACCGAAGCGGGTGTTAAAATAAACAAAATGCTGATATTTGGGATGGGTGGTAAGACGTGCCGCGAAAGACAGTGGTTCAAACCTTACTTTCAAGATGATATTATTTATATAAACCTGCTAACTCGCCGACAATACCACTGACCTGTGTGTTTGTGTGAAGGTAACCTCGCTCTGACTTCAATCTGACAATGTCTCGATCACACGATCATCTGACGATCATAGAGTTATCATGAACTCTTCTCGTGTTATCACAGACTGACGTGACTTGTCAAGCGAGGATTAATTAACACGGTCATTAATCACTATATATATACGAACACAGGCAACGCCTATCTCAATCTTGTGGCTTTACATTTGATGTGAGATGCAAGTAACCGCTACACCCAATATCACTTCTTAGAGAATTTCCTACAGGTCTTCTTTATCTTCACTCTCTCTCTCTGTTAACTGTTGCCAAACCTCCTCGCTCTCAGTTATGTTTGAAGGTGGTGTGTTGGGATAAGAAGGAACTACTGGCAACATCGACTAACCAGCGTTGCCAAACATGTCTTGTATTTTTAGGGGAAATTGACCATACAGAAACGAGAGAATGACAACGCTGTTCCCCTATAGTAACCATGCAGTTACCTCAGAGATGATATCCAGTGTAGTTATTAAGGTTGGATGGAAGTTACCACTAGTAAAACGTGACTTAAAGAAAGCTCCTGTTGGATTGAATTTGAATGGAATCCGTCACTATGCCCTTAACTTAGCGTTGACGTAACGTTCACTTAACCTGAGTTGGTCATGTTGAGAACGTTCACGTTACGTTACGTGAAGCGTATCACGTGTTTTCTGCCGGCAATTCGTGTTGATAGCAACGCCAACATGGCGGCAATTTAGTGCTCCATTTTGTTTGTTTATGGTGTGCAGACGCTTTCATTTAAGAAAGGGGAAAAAACAAACATGAAAATTTGTTGTGTAAAACTCAGAAAATTATTGTCAAAAGTAATCGCTTAACGTTTAAATATATAAATAACGAAATAGCAACATTCTTAGACAATACTTATTTTGCTTCCCTTTTTTTGGGGGGGCGGGGGGGGGACGTAAATATCGCACGAGAGAAATTCTCGTGATGTAATTTTCATTTTTTTTTCATTCATTTGCTGTATTGGTGTGGTTCGGTTTAGTTCTTTCGCCGCGTCTTGTGAACTATTAAAATATAAAATACAAACATAAATTCTGCAGCTAAAATCGACAACATTTTACTATAATTTTATTGTTATTTTATAATTATTGATACTATATCTCAAAAGTGACCGCTGCAGATCACATGACTTGACGTATGAATACGTGAACGTAGATCTAGTAACTTTATTTTCTAAAGATCTTCCTTTGAAAGTTCTATTGTTGCCGAGTTACATTTTAGTGACCAGATTGTTTTGCTCGAGCTGTTACGTTACGTTAATCCTGATCACACGTAGGTTTATTTACGTTACGTCAATACTAAGTTTAATATTCTATCAGTTGAGCTATTCAACGTGCACTTTCTAAACCAACTAATTATTTCTCCACACGACTTACAAAATGACTTAAATCCACAAATCATACAACCCCGCTTCGGTGGCCGAGCGGTCTAAGGCGTCACTTTTATGTCAGACTAGTCCGCTGAAGAAGGGAATATCAGGGCTCGAATCCCTGTCGGGTATACTGAGGGGCAGTTTTCCTCAATGGTTTCCCACTCTCCTTCCACTCGAATGCGATTAAATTACCTCCAAAATGCTTCCTTCCTCATCCTTTTCCTATACGTATAAAAAAGGTCCGTGGTCCGTAACAAATCGATGCCACAGAGTCCTGATCCGTAAGTCCGTACTCCGTAGAAGTTGATCAAATTTAACTTTCTCAGGACTAGTTTATACGGACTACCAATCACAGCTAAAGTAAATATACGCATGCGCGTTGGGATCCATCTTAAACACCAAAATAAGTTGTTTGGAATTAGAATTTATTTAGTGATTGGTTATATTCTTGTTTGAGATTAAAAACCCAGTATATAAATAAAGGAAGCACGAAAATAATATTAAAAGTGCTTGCTTTGTTTACATTCAGAGTACTAGTACAGTACCTTCATTTGTTTTAAATTTTCAGGCTGATTTATTTTAAGTTTGATAGTTAAAATCACGTTAGAAATATATTTATTGTGATTGTACTACATTTCAAAGTATATCCTGGAAGTTTTCTCAACAAAGTATTTTATTTTAATGATCAGATGAATGATTGGCGCTATCACATTGGTTGTAACGGTCACGTGATTACGGATATGGACACTGTAGTCGCTAATAGAGTTTCTTGAGGACCGCGGAGTACGGAGTCTGCGTCAGGCCCTTTACGTGGTTAATGGATGAGAAAGTCTAATTGAGGATACAGTACTTTCCGAGCTGTTACCCTCCAAGTGTGCACCTGCCTTGCGGGAATGCAGGTCATGTTTGTTCAAGGTCATCGGCCCATGTGTCGGTGGGAACTGACTGCCTGCTACTTGCCCGACGATACCTCCCGTCCCCTTACTCGTCGACCGAAGCACGAGAAGTAATGACTCTCACACCCTCTTCGGTGGCTGCATGGTCTAAGGCTCTACTATTACAATAGACTAGACTGCCGATGACAGGGAGCTCGAGGTTCGAATCTAGGTCGAGTGTACTGAGGTTGGGTTTTTTCCAGAATGGTTTTCCATTCTTCCCCGACGCAAATGCGGGTACACTTTCTCTAGATATAACCTTCCTAGACCCGAAAACCACTAGCATAATTATTAGTACATAAGCGTAAGCATGTAACCCAAACGGGTAATAAGACGTGGTGCTAAAAAAAAATATGTTCATACCTTTGCTCGTAAAGTGTGTTCTAATATCGGTAATATCAATGGGATCAAAGCGGATTAAGTGGATTAGAAACATCTAAATTTCAAGGTCATTTATCACCTCAAACAGTTGAGGGGAATCGTGTACGCTATCAATTGGGTATGGGCCGAATTGAGTACCAATTGAGTAACTTTGAAAAAATAACTCCTCCGAGAACCCCTGCCCCTCTTAAGACACTGACATATATCTTCTTTAGCTCTCAAGAACTTACTTGGTATTTTGTATTTCCAGGTTTAAGACTTATTTTATTCGTCCTTTCAAGTAACTACTGTGATCTGTTGACACGTCTAATTGAGCAGCAGCGCCTCTGGTGGCCGAACAGCGCAAGATACGTGACAAGACTGTCATTACGATGTGTCAAGAGATGACAATTAGGCCTCTTGACGGCCTCGCGTGGGTAACAAAGTAATCTGTGTCACTTGAGAAGTCTAGAAAGGCGTATAAAAGTAGGAGGGGAGTCCGCCATTGCCGTATTCACAATTGAGGAAGAGGATGATGTGACAATTTGTCAACACCGCGCCACGTCGTGCTGAGGTGCCCCCTCTCTCCACCCCCATTCCTTATTAATTAGCATCGCGTCTTTATACGTGTTCGGGCTATACGCTTATGTATCATACTAATTACGCCAATGATTTTAGGGATTAGGAAGGCCATATCGAGAGGAAGTTTACCCGCATTTGCGTGGCGGAAGAGTGGAAAACTACTACTGCGAGAGTAAGTGCCTTATACCATGCGGCCACCGCAGTGAGTTGCTTATAGTTTTTTTAATTTCCTTTCGTCTTTACCTTAATTTGTTTTTATTAACCGTTCTGAACATACACATTCTAATTACGCGACGAAAAATATAGAAGGAATGTATTCGCATTTGCTCGAAGGGGGAAAGTTTAAAACATTTAAGAAAAGAATCACCCTGGTAATCCAACCGAGATTCGAAACCCGACCTCCCAGTCACCGCAAAGTTGTTTCTAGATGAGTACAAAAAAAATAATTCTAAGGCAATAGAGAAAGAACGGGATCAACATCTTCGTTTATAAAAACACACAAAAAAAACACGAAACTAGTAAATATCGATTAGTAAATTATCGATATTTTTCTTTTTATATAACAGATAAATTAATAAAATTACCGATACTTTTCTTCCGACGCAACTTCCCCGAGATCCAAAAAATTAATTCCATTTCCCGTACGAACAGTGAGGAAGTGATGTGTGGGTGGGAGCCCGGCCGCCAGGGGCGTTGCTCCTCTTCGACCTTTTCAAAAATAGAACACCGATCTCTGTGCAACATTGCAGCGCCATGCACTAGGCGCGTGGTCTGAGCAGATGGGGGGGAGTGTCTCACTTATCAGGGGGGGCTTAGATTTATTTTCCTTAACACGTTTTCATTTTAAAAATATTGTATCTTCTTTCCGATATCTGATAACTTTAAGTAGCAAGAGATACGAAATGGAACAGGAAACAAAGTATTTATATATAAGAACCAAATGCTTTTTGTTTTTGTTGTATATATATATACAGCCTTTTGTTTTTGTTATATATATATATATATATTTATTATATATATATGAACCAAAAGTTGCATCTATACATCTACAGAGTGGCCCACGTAAAAGTAGCCCGCCTCCTACATCCAGCAGTCGCCTCCCTCTGAATTGGAGGAGGTCAACCCCCTCCCACCCATATTGTGACATGAAGAATGAGTCAATAAAGCTTTAGACAAGCAGTTCACTTGCTCATTAGTCATGTCACAATATGGGTGGAAGGGGATTGACCTCTTCCACAGTGGCGGTTCTTAGCTAAAATTAGTGGGGGCGCTGCTCCAGAAATTTTTTAGCCTTTGTTTTAAAATTGGGTAAAAGGGGGAAAAAATGTATAAAAAGAAAATTTATTCAGGAACTTGATAAAATCTTTACAAAAAAACAGCACTTTTTTACTTACTTTAACTTAAATTGTTACAGTTCAAGCTTGATCTATTCATTTAAAAATGAAATCCATTCTTCTTGTTTTAATTTGCGCAAAAAGTTCTCTAATTTTCTCCTTGATCTCTGGATGACAATTGAGGGAATATTTCTCCATTGAAAGTACTGCAAGCGCATATAGTCTTTCTGTTAAATAAAAGAACCGAAAAAAAAAAATCAAATAGAATAGCTGGAAGCAGAATAATAATCTAATACTACACTCTTCTACACTTTATCACATTCAAGAATATGGTACACGGTTTTTAAATAACTTAAATTGTTACAGTTCAAGCTTGATCTATTCATTTAAAAATGAAATCCATTCTTCTTGTTTTAATTTGCGCAAAAAGTTCTCTAATTTTCTCCTTGATCTCTGGATGACAATTGAGGGAATATTTCTCCATTGAAAGTACTGCAAGCGCATATAGTCTTTCTGTTAAATAAAAGAACCGAAAAAAAAAAATCAAATAGAATAGCTGGAAGCAGAATAATAATCTAATACTACACTCTTCTACACTTTATCACATTCAAGAATATGGTACACGGTTTTTAAGCACAACAAACGCTGAGTAAAAAAACACACTTCCTTCCACCATCATGCCAGAGCCGGCACTGCGAGAGCAACAGTGCTCTCTCTACCTGGCAGTCCCGCCCCCTCCTATGTGCGCATGCGCACAGCAGTCAAACACCACGTCGCTAGCACTGTGAAGCGCACAGTTCCATACAAAGATTTTTGTATATTTTTCATAAACTGGGGGATGGCAACTGAAGTGCTGACATTAAGCTTAAGGAATATATATTGTACAATAAAAATAAAGAAAGAATTAAAGAAAAAAGGACCCATTATATTAAATGTTATCGGTAATGTCAAGTGTAAATAGGGGGTGCTGCAGTTCCGCAGTGCCTATACACTATATAGGAGGCGGGCTACTTTTCCGTGGGCCACCCTGTATCTATCTGTATGAACTGCAAGCTGTAGGTATCTATCTACGAACCACAAGACATTACTGTCTGTGTTCGCCAGTAATTGTCTTATGGAAAAGGGGTCACGAATAAAAAAAACAACTGTGGATTAAACTAAAAGATGTAGTTCGCCGAGCGATGGAGATACTATTTAACTAGATAAATGAACCCTTCATTTCAGCAAACTGAATCACTTTGAACTGTTCCCAACAATGCTGAGGAGTTGCGCGTGCTAGAAAGCGTCAATGTTGTACGAGCCAAGTATATACACACAGCCGGCTGCTACAACAATGTGGGCTGCACGACGCTATCACGTGATCCAGTGTTGGAAAGTCATGGACAACTGCCAAATAATCGACTCCCCTTCACTCTCCCAAGTCGAGTTGTCTCTTTTCTTGGGATTTGTTTGTAAACACGGAGGGAAATGCTACGTGATGTCATTGGCGCCAATAGACCTATTACTCCTAGACTGTTCCCTTCCATATATGAGGTTGTGACGTCATTTGTAAACACTTGATACTACTATACAACGCATGCGCAGGATGAGGACATCTCTCTCTTTGTGACACGATATCAGGAATTGTGGGGCATTAGTACATAACTATTATTATGATTCTTAATGAATCAAATAGCCGAAGCTATCATTTATGCATTTTAGTGAGGATAACATCATTTAGATATCATGTTCTGAAATATGAAAAATGACACCTGGACACGGGAATCGAACCCGGGACCTTTGGCTTAGTACGCCAATGCTCTTACCACTGAGCTATCCAGGATTCATCCCGTGTACATGGTCATTCTTCAATCTTCACTCATAGTTTAAGGCAGAGTCTATGATGGACGTGCGGAAGTCGTCAGCTTATAAATACGTGATTACACAAGATCACAGCCATCATACAACGCAGCCATATGAGTGATATGAGTGAAGAGTGAAGAATGACCATGGGCACGGGACGAATCCTGGATATATTAGTGGTAAGAGCATTGGCGTACTAAGCCGAAGGTCCCGGGTTCGATTCCCGTGTCCAGATGTAATTTTCAGAACATGATATTATAATTCTTGTTTCATTTTTTTTAAACTAGTCCAATTTTCATAAGAAGGGCTTTATCTGACAACTACTGGAACAACATTCATATATTCATACTTCAAGTTATGTTAACTGCATCTGTCACTTGATAGATATTATCAATACCTATAAAATAATAATATACCTGTTTTAGTGGGTGGTCGTATGGTCTAAGGCGTCACTCTCGCGACAGACTAGATGGTTGATAACAAGGAGATCGGGGTTGGTCAAATATTTGTCGGGTATGTACTGAGGGTGGGTTTTCTAAACGGTTCTTCTCCCTCCTTCAATGCAAATGTGGGTACATTTCCTCTAAATTCAACCTTCCTTATAGAATTAGAGAGGAAATGTGCCCGCGTTTGTGTGGGACACACGTGAGAAAACATTATAGGAAAATCAAACTTGCTAAACCAGGCCATAGCCTCCAATCTTTCAACCTTTTCATCACAATTGATTCAACTAGACCAAAATGAGCTTAACGCCTTAGTCCATGTGACCACTGTTGCGTGTTTTGGCGCGTTTTCTACTGTGTTATTTGGTCTATTATATTACCACAAAATGGCCACTCGGCTATCTTGTCGAGTACCTAACAGTGTCACTGTAACGTCTTGTCGAGTACCTAACAGTGTCACTGTACTGTCTTGTCGAGTACCTAACAGTGTCACTGTACTGTCTTGTCGAGTACCTAACAGTGTCACCGTACCGTCTTGTCGAGTACCTAACAGTGTCACTGTACTGTCTTGTCGAGTACCTAACAGTGTCACCGTACTGTCTTGTCGAGTACTTAACAGTGTCACTGTACTGTCTTGTCGAGTACCTAACAGTGTCACCGTACCATCTTGTCGAGTACCTAACAGTGTCACCGTACCGTCTTGTCGAGTACCTAACAGTGTCACCGTACCGTCTTGTCGAGTACCTAACAGTGTCACTGTAACGTCTGGTCATTGTTCCAGAGCTTTGTGATGAATGGGTGTTGGACAGTGGTGACAGTAAGGACTGTGACACAGAGCTGCCCCCGGGGGGTGTCACCTACCTCGTCAAGTACCTGGGAAGCACCCTCATAGAGACCCCCAGCAGCGAGGAAGCTACAGCAGAGGCGATCAAGACCATCATCACCATGGTAAGTTTGTCGGCTGCTCGGTATCACTCCACGTCTACAAGGACTACAAGAGTTGTATCAACAGATTACCACTCTGTTATCAACCCCCACCAATTATTGATACATGATCAACACTACGGCTGTACACAGCTCACCTATCCCTATCTTGAGCCAGTTCTATTCAGTCCAATTCATTACACGATATCCCTATCTTGAGCTAGATCTATCCAGTCCACCTCATCCCACCTTATCTCTGTCTTGAGCTAGTTCTATCCAGTCCACCTCATTACACTCTATCCCTATCTTGAGCCGGTTCTATCCAGTCCACCTCATTACAAGTCCATTGTAAACTAGAACATTAAATAACTGAGAACTAACTGTATCATGCGTGTTTTTATTCTTGGTAAATAAATATCTCACACTGATGGAAATTGTCGTTTCAGGCGAAGGCGAGCGGCAAGAAATTACAGAGAGTGGCGCTATCTGTGAATCAGGAGGGAATCAGGACCGTCGACATAGGAACCCAGGACACCCACCTAGAAGTCTCTATATACAGGTACATAGCTACGACTAAACAGACAGGTAAAACCTCAGACAGAGTCATGGCAGCTACGGACAGGGGAAACCGGGAAAAAACCCAGGGGAATTTTTTTGACGTCAGGGAATTTAACTAAAATTAAATAAAAGTCAGAGAATTTAAATAGTTTACGAGAGTCTATGAGCTAATGATTGGTTTTTTTTTACTACACAGGATCTCGTACTGCTCTGCGGACGCTGCGCACAACCACGTGTTTGCGTTCATCGCGACAAACAGTAACGAGACGATGGAATGCCATGCCTTCCTTTGTCCCAAGAGAAAAATGGTGAGTCCTCTTAGGACAGGTGGTGACCTGGTGGTCTAGGGGTAAGGTGTCGGACTTCTGTGCTGAGGTTCTGGGGTTCAATCCTCGGTCTCGGCACTGATATATCTGATTACCAAACCCTTCCTTCACCTCTGACAAGACATCTTGTGAATGTGGGGAATGCCAGGCCTCCACCGTGGTTCGGATCCCACGTTAAACTGTAGGTCCTCCATTTCATTTCACAATCACCCTACCATTACACATTAGCGTAAGTGCATATAACCCGAACGGGTAGTAAGACGCAGTGCTGATAATAATAATAATAATAATAATAATCTTAGGACAGCGTCCCTATATCTGAAATGTTGCTTTTGAGTGTTTTTTTTGTTTGATTGCAAAATAGGTAAATAATATACATTATGTTGTAAATTAACTGTTCCTATTTGAATCCTTCAAATACTTGAGGTTACCAAAGATTCAGGGATTTAAAATAGCTTGTGATTCAAGATTTTCTTTTTTAAATCTAAATTTTGAATCTGAATTTACTTTTAGAAACATTATTATACTTACAAGGGGCTTAGCCCCCCAACATAAGAACAAACTTAATAACCAGATTCCAGAGTGTCAATTTAACACAAACCGACTTAAAATTCCACGTTATATTACAAAAAAATTGTTTAGTTAAGATTTGTTTAGCACCTTTAGGGTTCCGTTCCCAATATGTTTGAAAAATTCATTATTGATGAATATGAGTTTCGCCCCTTTCAGATTGATAAATCAATGGCCTAGGCACTGGTTGTTGTGTGTTCTAGGTTTGATTTAGTTTATGAGTCGTGTGCTGTTAAAATCAGTTGATTCAGAAAATGAACATTAAATGTCTCAAATGAGACAAAAATTCAATTTTATAACTAAAGAACTGATGTCAACAAAAATTTTTACAAAATGGAAAAGGAATTTGAGATTTGTAGGTAAAATAAGAATTTGGATTTAAGGACAAGGGGATTCTACCCATCGCTAAATAAAATAAATTCATCTGTTTTGCGGACATGAAGTTTCTTAAAAGCATAGCACATTAGTGGTTAAATTTAATATGTATTTTTAACCCCTTTGTCCAGTAGCAGCAATGTAAAGTGTGGACTGTGTTCTTCTTTTCATTGTAAAGGCCATATTGGGTTCGTCCCCCTTTTATATGTTTCTATCCACCTTTCCTATACCTTTTTAGAGATATTTATTTATGTAATTTGGAAAAAATCTAAGAGGCATAGGTATTATTTATGTCTTTTGTTAAGTATTTGAATAAATTTATTTTACAAAATAAAATAATATATAAATATAATTAAAGTAAATTCAAATATAATTTTGGGGATAAAACTTTTAAAACTCCTTTTTTTCCCCCCATATTCTAAATTAAAAATATATACAAATGTGCCTTAAAACCTAAAAGAAAGAAAGAAAGAGTTTTTGCGTTTGTTAAGTCACAATATGGGACTGTCTGATTGGTTGTAGACTCACGCCGTGACGTTGACAGTGGCACAGTCATTCAGCACAGCGTACCAGCTGTGGCAGATGTCGCAAGAGGACTCCCAGCTGCACCACCCTTACTCGCAGATATCGACCAACATGGACACCATGACAGGTATCTTCTACACCAGCCTCCTACTGCGGGATACACGCAAACCGTTTAAAACACGAAGCGGCGAAACAATCGCCCGACTTCGGTGGTTGAATAGTCTGAGACATCGTTCTCTCAATACACTGAACTTACAATGACGGGGAGATTGGGGTTTAAATCCTGGTCGGCTGTGCTGAGGATGAATGGTTTTACACTCTGTCCACGTAAATGCTGGTACACCTCTTCTAAATTCAACCTTATTCACCCCTAACACATTAGCGTAATTAGTACAAATGCATACAACCCAAACAGGTAGTGAGTCGCAGTGCTAAAACAATCTGTGTGATCCATGCATAGACCATAAACACAATTATTGTACATTTTTAAGAACCATTCATTTTTGCAGGAATAAATTATTATTATAACTCATATTAGGAATTTTTTGTTAAATTTAATATAATCGTAAAGCTATATATATATATTTTTTTTAACCAGACAGAAAAAAATATTGCGGGATTTTGTTTTCGCTACCTTGAAACTTAAATAAAATCAATTAAATTCAAGGTGACCTGGCGGTCTAGAGGTAAGGTGTCAGACTTCTATGCTGGCGGCTGGGGTTCAATCCTCGGTCCTGGCACAGATTTATCTGATTACCAAACCCTTCCTTCACCTCTGACAAGACATCTTGTGAATGTGGGGAATGCCAGGCCTCCACCGTGGTTCGGATCACACGTTAAACTGTAGGTCCTCCATTTCATCTCACAATCACCCCACCATTACACATTAGCGTAGGTGCATATAACCCGAACGGGTAGTAAGACGCGGTGCTAATAATAATAATAATAAAATTCAAAATAAAATAGAAAATTCCAAGTACGTGCACATCCCTAGCAAATGGTGTGACCTGCACGTCTCTCGAATGTTCCAGACTTCCGCAACAAAATTAAAAGCTGTAGCGTCAACGAGAAGACGCAGGAGAGTGAATCCAGGTTGCTCGACAACAAAAACACGAATGGCAGTAAGACCATGCTCATCGACTTCTCGGCGGACATACCGGCTTTCGCGGAAAACGGCAACTCCTGGGTGAGCGGGTTTTTTCTAAGACACTCTAGAGTGACGCAAGCGTTCAATTTCAGAGGAGCTTGAATTAGTACTAGAAGTCGTTTTTTATTTTGACTTAAACTTTTTTTTTTGCCCAAAAGGATACATTTACAATAGGGATTGGATAATCAAATCCTTAAACCCTCAAAAGGATATTTGCAATTCAACTTTTTTTATTGAATGTTGGGTCGAATCCACTATTTTATGAATTCGAATCCATCCCCAACTAACCCTTCAAATTTAGAATCTGAATCGTGTAAAAAACTATGAACATAACAGGAAATATATAAACATAACAGAGTAATATAAAATACAAATAGTAGCTAAATGTTAACATTATTTCTTATAATCCATTCATACATTCAGTAAAGTGTTAAATTAGTGGTCTGGAGCCTGTTTGTTGAGTTTGTCTTATAATTATAATTGATTCTGAACCACCATAAGCAGTATTACAGCTCTAAAAAAGGGGATTTCAAAACTTAATAAATGTATCAATGCTAACTCTGGTTTTCACTAATATTAGTTTTATTTTGCACTAAAAGAAAAATGCTATCTTTAATGTACTCACACCCTCAAACTTTTATTTGTCAACAAACGTGCTCTTCTTTTACCTTGCTTGGTTCTACTTTGGTGTAGCTTATAAGATAGGGCCATAGTGTAATCAGTCAAAGTAAGACTGCTACCTTGCTTGGTTCTACTATGGTGTAGCTTATAAGATAGGTCCATAGTGTAATCAGTGAAGGTAAGACTACTACCTTGCTTGGTTACATCATGGTAGAGCTTATAAGATAGATCCATAGTGTAATCAGTCAAGGTAAGACTACTACCTTGCTTGGTTACATCATGGTAGAGCTTATAAGATAGGGCCATAGTGTAATCAGTCAAGGTAAGACTACTACCTTGCTTGGTTCTACTATGGTTTAGCTTATAAGATAGATCCATAGTGTAATCAGTCAAGGTAAGACAGCAACTTTTCACCGTAAACATTGTGCGTGTACATTTCGAGACCTTACCTTACGAGGTTAAAAAAATACCACTTTGTCCCCTTCACTACATGCTGGGCTGTTTCATTAACTGCTGCCAACATTACTGTTTTGATTTACTTATCAAAAATAAATTAACTTTGTTTGGTTTTTAAATCAATATATTATATTTTATCTGATTGCAGGTGTCATTTGACGATGATAGACAAGAAAATTTGAACGACAGTTTTACAAGGTGAGAACCAATTTACAAAAAAACATTATATTTATCAGTTGACGTTTATTTGCAAAAGGTAAAAGGAATAAATTATGAAATCATCATTATCATCATGAACTATCCAACTTCCTTCTTTCCTTCCGCGCCATTCTTCCTCCTTTATTTACTTCCATTGTTCTTCTCTCACTCACACACATGCTGCTATCTGCTCCTTCCATCTATTTCATAATCTTCCTCGCAATCTTTTCCTTCTAAACTTCAACTCCATCATTCTCCTTTCTCCTCATTACATGTCATCATGATAATATAAATCAAATATTCATTCCGAAGATAATATAATTTTAAAAAAAACTAAGACTATGACCCAATGAATGAAGGATTAAAAAATAGTGTCGCCAAATATTCTTATATAATGTGTCAAGTACATTTATAGCCGCGTCTAATCTTAATTTTTAAAATTGAAAAATGACATCTGGACACAGGAATTGAACCCGAGACCTTTGGCTTAGTACGCCGATGCCCTCTTGATGTTAATCGTTTTTGATACACAACATTTTGTAAATTATATCTAATACTGGTTATACAATTATATTTTTTTCAAACATTATTTTTTTTATTTTTTTTAATATTCAAACTTGAATGCGGCTTTGAGAATATTAAATATTATTTTATTTGACTTTGCTTTAAACTGAAAAAGTGGACTTCACAGACCCCCCAATGAAGAGTAATCATTTAATTTTATTATTATTATTATTATTATTATTATTATTATTATTAATGTTGACCCTGGGGGTCTTGGGGTAAAGTGCTCGCCTCTGGATACGATGTTCGTGGGTTCAAACCCAGCCGAGGTTGACGGATTTTCACCAGGCGACAAAAATCCGTAGCACAACTTCCTTCGGAGGGGAAGTAAGGCCGTCAGTCCCGTGTCGATTGTGTTGTGTAAAAGAACCCTGGGAGGTATGTGTTGACACCTCTCCCAGTGAAATTAATAGGCTCTTTCTCGCTCGCTTGTAGAAATTCATTGGCGTATAACTCGTATGGATAGTAAGACGCGGTGCTAATTAATTATAAATTTGTTATTCATTGTTTTATTGTTAAATCACGAGCTATTTACCAACGTCTAAGATGTAAAATGTTTTGCTGTTCAGACTGACCTCACCTCAGAACCTGTTCCCGGCAAGTTCGTCGAAACATCACCTACACCTCTTCAACAACGGCGGCTACACGAGTAACAGCTGTAACTGGGGCGAGACACGTTCCATCAACTTGTTGTGTCAGTAACACCGCTCTGTCCGGAACCTTCCGTCGAGTCACACAACTCGCCGTCTTTTGGGTGTTTGGGGGTTAGCTTGATCTGGAGACATTCCTCATCCTGTATATTTAGACGTGCGGGGCAGACACAATTTACTACAACAGCTCACCTTCAACAACTCACCATCAGCAGCCCATCATCAAGAACTTACCATTAACAACTCAATGTCGGCAGCTTTATGTTACGATTCATCATAAGCACCTCACCATCAATTAGCTCACTGTTAGCAGCTTTCTGCTATAATTCATCATAAGCACCTCACCATCATTGACGTACCATCAACACCTCACTAATAACAGCTCAGCACCAGCAGCCCAACATCAACTGCTTACTATTAGCAGCTCACCATCTAGAGCCCAACATCAACAACTCCCTATTAACAGCTCACCATCTAGAGCCCAACATCAACAACTCCCTATTAACAGCTCACCATCTAGAGCCCAACATCAACAGCTCACCATCTAGAGCCCAACATCAACAGCTCACCATCTAGAGCCCAACATCAACAGCTCACCATCTAGAGCCCAATATCAACAGCTTACCATCAGCAGCCCAACATCAACAGCTTACCATCAGCAGCCCAACATCAACAGCTTACCATCATCAGCCCAACATCAACAGCTTACCATCAGCAGCCCAACATCAACAGCTTACTATTAGCAGCTCACCATCTAGAGCCCAACATCAACAACTCACCATCTAGAGCCCAACATCAACAACTCCCTATTAACAGCTCACCATCTAGAGCCCAACATCAACAACTCCCTAATAACAGCTCACCATCTAGAGCCCAACATCAACAGCTCACCATCAATAGTTTACGATCAGCAGCACTGGCTGTGCCCCGGGCACACATCTCTTCACAATATCTTCCCTAGCGCTCGCTGAATGACAAAGGAGTCAATTATGTCCTTGTAACCCGTCACTCTTAGCAGCTGTCATATTAGGCAAACACCTCGGTGTTATGAATAGGTCCTTACTGTAATCTGTCGGGAGTCTTATAAGCTGACGTCATTGGCAAACGTAATCATCATATCACACATCTGTATGGATGGTAAAATAGATTTCAAGGAAAAACACTCGATATTTAGTCAAAATTAAATAAGGTTTTTTGTCTGATGGAGACTTAATTATATAGTTTAAAAAAAACCAAGCGCGCACCAGCAGTGGCGCCAATTCCGGTTTTAAAACAAGAAGTGTTGGGTGATCAGAGAGTAGAAGAATACATCTAGAGTGAGCTATTACGTTAACTGCGATGATTAAAACAGAATATAATAATGTTCATGAAGACATAGGATTTGTTTGTTCGGCTCGTATTACGTAATATATCAATTCCGACACGCCAACTCTGACCGATTGACGCTGGAGCCCAATCGTGTGTGCACAACCACTGTTCAGCATAGAATAATCCACATCTCTACTTACGCCCTGGCGGTAAACAGTAGTAGCTAATATACAATATTACAATTTATTCGCAAGCCGAGACTTAGTGGACTCGGTTCATAAGGTGTAGGAAAAGTAAAAGGACTCCTCCTCTAGATAGCTTCTTTAGTTGTTGAATATACAAAATAATTTACTGGGGGCCATCTTCTCGTCAATAATAGCTTCTTTTTTTTTGACCGGGTTGTTTCTTGTTGTCAACACGACCAATGAATAGCTTTCATGACTTATCGCAAGTTAACATCCAAACTTGTTCCAGTCAAAATACATTGGAAAATGTCACAAATGTATTTGCTTTTGCCATTAATATTCAAAAAGATGGATCTTGAAGGTGCATATTTTAGTGAACTCTGTAATTGTAACAAGATTAAGAAGTTGGTTGGTACCACTGGTTGGCGCCGCAAGATGTCGACCGACTCGGTGGCGGTACCAAGTGATGTTTAGCGTCTTCGAGGTAACACTCTGTGAGGATCATGGTACAAAGAAGGCTCATACGATACTTTAATTTTCTGCTTGCACTTACATTCATTGTTGGACCGAATAATATTATACTCAACAATACAGATTGGTTGAATTCTTTATTCCTCGAATACCAATCTTAAATTTTCTATCGAATCTCAAACTCAACATTGGATCCACGATATATAAAAATTAAGCATTTTGGTTAAAAGTTAAAATACATTTTTAAATTTAATTCAATAAATGTTTTAAGCATGGCACCACTGACAAAGGATATTTTCTGATTTGGTCCTTTTTTTTTTTTTNTTTTGTTATCCGCCCAACTACATGAGTCCATATAATTCCTTTTACCAATTGACTAAAAAAAATTATTTTAATTCAAGTTAAGGTCTTTATAATTGTAGTTAAGAAACTTTTTTTATATATTCTTACAACTCTAAAATCTCTCGGAATACCATAGGATTTGAAGGAATCAAGACTCCCATCTTTATACTTAAAACATTTAAAATATGTTGTATTGTACGAGTAAAATACAATACATACACATTTTGTTATATTCTTCCAAATTTTTTATTAGTCGTCATTCTATGGTCAAATGGATACCCAAAAGTAATGCAAAATTTCCAAATCTCCTATTTAAAAAAAATATATACAGGATGTGAAGTGGTGCTACCTATGGCAGTTAAAAAAAAGTCGTAATTTTTTTTTTAATGAAAAACCAAGTTTTTCGTTAGTTTTGGTTGATCACCGAAAGTTATAGTTGTGCAAAATAGATTTTAATATAAGTAAGTCATTTTACACTCTTGTAATTCCCTGTGTAAATGTAAATATGATTAACTGTAAAAATATGATTAATGTATCAATGTTATGAAACAAATAAGTCTATTATATTAACATAGCTTTAATGTTTATGATGTTATGTTTAGTTAAAATATTTTAACAACTCAGTACTAATAACTGTGTTAATCAGAAGGTTCTAGAAATATTAATCAAGATAAATTTTTAAGTGCATATTTAAACTTATAATTCATTTTTATGTAGGCTCTACGAATATTTAAGTATTTATGATGTGTAACAGACTAAATTCAAAAATCTTGACACAGGTAGCAAATTTTTGGTAAAGTTTCAGTAAAGATACTTTATCTAAAGTGTAAGCACAAATAAACGCTTCTTACAAATCAGTTCTTAAATCTACGTAAAAGATATTTATCTAAATTGATTCAAAGAAAAATATATATCAATACTTAAAACTTTTTTTATTTAATACTATAATTTTTTCATTAGCTATGTTTATTGTTACAAACGCAAAAACGTGGGCTATCAACTAAATGGTCACAGTTCAAATCAAGATATTAATCCTCTTTTTTTATTATTATTATTGGTTAGATGAAATGTCTGCATTGACATAGCTAGGGTCAGTGTCTACTAAATAGCCCAGTCCCCATATTGGTTGTTTGTGTAAAACCAGGCAATCACAGTTCAGATCCCCGTCGGTGTCATTATAACTCTATATTATCACAATTTCTCTAATCAGATTGTTATCTGAAAATACGTGTTTGCCTAGTAATAAACTTTAAATATAACAATTAAAAACATTACAGAAAATTTACGAATACTTGGATGAAGGTTTATTTATCTTCTTATTTGTCTTTATTTTAATAATTTTTGGTGAGGGTATGTCTGGTTAGCAGGTTATCCAGTTTAAGACTTAACTGAGATTATTGATTAAAATTTTTATTATTATTTTTGCTTTTGAGCAAATGACAAGAGTTTTAGAGTTGCCTGTAGGCTAGCGAACACTAAGAAGTAACTTTCTAAACTGATTTGTTTGTTAAGGAATTGTTAATTTGAAATTTCCTTACAACTCGTTACTTTAATTAACCTGGATAATCGAGGGTCTACTGGACAAAATGAATTTGTAAAATTATTTATACTATCAATTTCAGTGATTTGCTTTTTGCAATTCACCGTAAATAAAAGCGATTGGAAATTATTGGTTTGTTTTACAAACACACCTATGATTTTAATTTTCGATATGGCTGTGTTATTATCTATATTTACTAATTTTTTNTAATGTATTTTAAAATGTTTTCTTGTATATAAAGTTCAATTTTGCTAAAATTAAGAGATCTTTAAATAATGGTGAGAAAAACTGATTTAATTAAAATCTTAAGTAAGACAACAAAGTGAATATAGGCTACAGGTTTGTTTTGTTAATAATTGATAAAAGTCAATATTCAATTGTTATAAGAATTTTTCTTCTAATTTGGTATGTCATGAAAATTTAATTCTTGGCCAACGACTTTTTTTTTAATAGGTAGACCTAAAATTATGAAATTTTATTTCTCAGTTTTCTCACCATTAAAATTTCCATCGAGTACAGTAATTGTGCATGTATCTAACAAAACAAAGTTAATTTTCTTTAGTGTAAATATTGTAATAAATATTAATTTTTAATTACTATTGTAAATTGCTTATCTATGTTTAAATATTTACTCTGTAGTTATTTATGTGCCAGTAGATTTTTACTGAACATTTACTTATTGTATAATTTATTGAATAGGAATTTTTTGTATCATAAATATTTTTGTAACATATCTATTGAAGATTATAATAAACATTGTTAGATGGAAACATTTAATGCAATAAAAAGTTACTAAAAAGTAAAATTGTTATTGTTTGTTTACCTTGTTTCAAATTTTTTAGTACAGGCCTATTTTTATTTGCTAACAAGCAGTTAGGCTCATCATTCCTAATAATTATACTTATTCTTTAACATTTCAACCAAATCATATAATCATTACCCACCTTCGTTGGTGTAATAAGCTAATGCACTAGTTTCGTGTTGAGCTAGACTGCCGAGGTTGGGTAGATAGAGGCTTGAATCTCAACCGTTTGGGTGAACTTGGGATGGTTTTTCCTGAATGGTTTCCCACTCTCCCTTAACACAAATGCAGGTTCACTTCCTCTAAATTCAACCTTCCCAATTCCTAGCCCATTAGTGTAATTAGTACTTAAGCATATAACCCGAATAGGTAGTAAGACACGGTGCTAAGAATTATTATATACGCTTCTTACAATCATCAACAGTTCCAGTCTGTCTCCGAATAGTCTACTTCACGTGCTGTCAACACTTGATGTTTACTTGATAGTTGCATTGGCAATCACGTGATCAAGTGTAGATCCATCCGAATAGTCATGAAGTGTGCTGTTGCACCCTTCACACACCCTTGACACGCCTTTGATGTGATGTTTGACTGGCAATTGTTTATTTTTTCGTCTAATATTAGAGTGATGCTATCTATGATAACGGGCTGATAGATGGTGTTTAAAATGGATGATAAGCTCATTGGTAGGAAGCAGCGCTGCATACTCAAGGGTGTGTGAAGGATAGTTTGCCGTCCAAATAGTCTATAGGAGTTTTCGATCTCAAGTGCGTGAAAAGTGTACATTCATCAAGCCAAGTGTACTTGACTATTCGGATATAGTCCGGGTCAGTTTAGTGAAATGTCTCCATTAAATTAGCTCTTTCCTTCCACCTTTCTTACTCCTTTAGTTGCTTCATTCTATATATTTAAATTCACTAATACTCAAAAGATTATTATACAATAAAAGATATATATAACTTTGGATCAACATTAACATTAAGGCTGCTGCCTAGGTCAGCAATAAAGTATAAATTACTGTCAGACTTAAAATACAATGGCCTTTGTTGCTTTCTGGAACTATTTCTCTATTCTGTCCGTAAGCTTATACTCCCTTTCAATTATTACCTACAGCCATCCTTTGTCATGTTAGTAAAGTAAGAGAAGAATGCAAACTATTAAACTTCTTATTTCTAGGTAAAGAGGAAACCTTACTGTTAGCTCTCAAATATCTTTAAAAAAAATTGTTGTGTAAATGCCAAAAAATTTAATTTGCTGTATTTAATTAGAGGAAGGTTAAATCTAAAGCCTTATTTTACCAAGACTAGCCTAACCGTAGTAGCCTATGTCAATTTTTCACACATTTTGTTCTATTAGTAAAACTCAAACTATAGGGTTGTTAAGAAAAAAGAACCCTGTATGAATCTCTCAATTTTATTTGGCATGAAACATATTTTAAAATAATGCATTATAAAATTAAATACCGGTATTACATTAGAGCTGAACGTCTTAGTGGTAATTTCTTTCTTACCATAGCAGCCCCTTTCAGGAGGCTGTTCTTAAATTAGGCTAGTTTTTTTTAAAATCACATTTTACCCTACCTCTTCCCACGTAATGAATCGTAAAATGTTCTACCTCCCCATCTTTTGTTTGTAAATGTTTACGATTTGGTAAATTAGATTATGTTAATCCTTTAATTATTTTTGTATATAAGTATTGGTATTTGGTAATAAAGCGAATGATATGAAATCTCAATATACTTGAATTGCAGTAAAATTAGGTGTAGTACGTAACATACATAGATTAAATAAAGAATTAATTTTATCATCACTCAATATATGGTATTTATTTTCTGACCATTTTTTAAAATTATTTGTTCTCATTATAAAAGAACCAAGATGGATTATGAGTGATCCCGCTCTCTCCTCCCTCATCAGAAAACGTAACAAAATACGAACTTCCCCCTCCCTCTTTACTTAGTTAAAGAACAACCTCTAACATGGTTTATCGACTTGCGTGCAATTTAATAGACGAGCCTTGGTAAAACTTAAATTTGTTAGCGCACTATGTGGTTAGCTATGGAAGCTTCTTATCTGGGAATATTTATCTTATGAATCATTTTATTTTATATGGTGGTGTCAATGGTTCAGTTAAAAAATGGAGGTAGAAAGAAAAAATTGAGATTATCTGCACTAGTGCTGAGAGCACTACAATGGTGAAGTCTATCGTCTCGAAATTAACAAATTAAGAGTGTTTCGATGTAAACTTTGAACATTTCATATAATTTATGATTACACTATTTACAATTTAGGCTAGCGGTACCATTTGAAGTCATTTTGTCGCACGTCATAAGAATCATGATTTTGGTAAGTAAAATTACCTGTATTCAAGTTGGTTTATAAATAAGTGTTCCCTAAGAGAGTTAATAAGTCGGCATTATATGATATTTTTGTCTTTTCTTATTATTTTTATGTATTATTTATGGGTAGATTTACTTAATTCTTTAGCAGACTAGGTTGACACTTTAATGTGACTAAGGGTCAAAGCTATTATGTCAACATGGTGGTTCGGAGGTAAACTTCTTTATAAGAGTTGATTAATGGCATGAGTCACCAAAGTGTGCAATACCAGAACACTAAATGACATTGTATTATATAAATAAAGTGACCTTAAACAAAACTTTATTTAAACCCAAACAGCTGTTAACTTTAGCTCGTTGTAACTGCGCTATGAACAACCGTGCCTCTGAATTAGTTTATTATTGTAAGTTAAAAAGTTTGATGAAAAAAACAACACCGAATGCCATGATTATATTCTAGGCTGGGTATTAGGGCGGGAGAAAGATGAAAAATACATAAATATGTTTAAAAAGTATGTAGGCCCTACTACTAATAAAAATGAGCCAAACAAAAATTACTAACCAAGTACAAACCGATTTTGTCTTTCTTAGAACACATTTTGATCTAACTTTTCAAGCGGCGACCTTCCATCTTGATATTAAAATACCTAGTTGCCTGCAAATATGGAGAAATGAATGTAATAACTGGGAGAATTTATTTTGGTGTTTGACATGGAAAATATTTATGAAAGCTAAGTTTCAGGCTAAGCTGTGATGGACCTAGTTTATATACAGGCTCTTACAGCTCTTTTATCTCTGGCGCTTCGACCAGGGAACCGGTGAATGTAACGTGGTCTTCCTTTATTTCTTTTGGGCATAGCAATCATATTAAATACCAGTGTAGAAAGTCGCTCCGGTGGCCAGATGTTATAAAGTGCTACTGTCGCAATGGAATCGACTATCGAAGATCGGGAGATTGTGGTTTGATCCCAGTCCGGTGTACTGCTGGTGTTTTTTTCTCAAATAGTTTTCTACTTTCCCTCCACACAAATGCGGGTATACTTCCTCTAAATTTGAACCTTCCTAATTCAAAACACAAGTGTAATTAGTACAAAGGTATGTGACCTGAATGGTTAGTAAGACACGCTGCTAGGATAATAAGTCTCTGAAATTTACATCAAAAGTCAGGAAAGCAAATTGCACGAGCAGTTCCTCTAATAAAACTTGGCTGTGGAATTTTATTTTTTTTCTCCCCCGCATCAACCTCACTGTATTAAATTGATCAATTTTTTTTTCCTTCTAGGCCTACCAGTCCAACAAAATGTATTTTTGTATTTTATGTCACAAACAGGACTAAAACAAAGTCATTGAGCTGTGATAGAAATCAGTCTGGAGAAGTAGGCTCGCCATTGGTGCTATATTATTCCATGTTTTCACAATGATCTGAATCATATTGAAGAGAGACAGCTTCAATTTCATATGTCCTCGGTCCCGGCACAGATTTATCTGATTACCAAACCCTTCCTTCACCTCTGACAAGACATCTTGTGAATGTGTGGAATGCCAGG
>CABEEJ010008362.1:0-20517 GCA_901482245.1 Timema douglasi
AGTCGGTGAACGTAAACCAACCAAGCTATGACGATAATCCTCCTAGTCGATGACCTTGGCTCAATTAAGCTATGACGATAACCCTCCTAGTCGATGACCGTGGTTCAACTAAGCTATGACGATAATCCTCCTAGTCGATGATCGTAAACCAACCAAGCTATGACGATAACCCTCCTAGTCGATGACCGTGGTTCAACTAAGCTATGACGATAATCCTCCTAGTCGGTGAACGTAAACCAACCAAGCTATGACGATAATCCTCCTAGTCGATGACCTTGGCTCAATTAAGCTATGACGATAACCCTCTTAGTCGATGACCGTGGTTCAACTAAGCTATGACGATAATCCTCCTAGTCGATGATCGTAAACCAACCAAGCTGTGACGATAACCCTCCTAGTCGATGACCGTGGTTCAACTAAGCTATGACGATAATCCTCCTAGTCGATGACCGTGGCTCATCTAAGCTATGCACTTTTGGGACAAGGGGTCCTGTAGCTCAACTGTTATACGCCAGCGCGCTCAGGTAGCAAGAGTTGTAAGGAGGGGGTTTAACTAGCCTGTGCGATTGTGCAAACCGCACAAAGCTGTCACCGCCGTTAAATTACGTGGGAACAGCGTGAAACTTGAGAAGTTAATTTAGATTACCATGGGGTCATTAGGTTAAACTGTTTGTTTTTTTAACCAACCAATTACCACTGCCTTGTAATTAAGGTATGAATACGCAATCAGTAAAGAAGGCGAAACAAAGAAGAAGAAGATTGACGTATCCGTGTAGAAGCAAGTGAATGTATAGAGATGATCTAGCGTGAGGGAAACCATATGTAATGTGTGTTGTATGTATAGTTCAAGAGGTATTTATAATCTCACCCACAGGCTCAAGGGAAACAGAATGACTTTCCTGAAACGTTCAATGTTCCAGATGCGAGACATGTGTTGTATTATCTGTCCGTCTTGTGGATAATTCATCAGGACAGCGGGAACATTATTGTTACTATTTCTACTATTCAGGTTATACGCATGTATGATAATCACTCTAATGGGGTAGGAATAAGAAAGGAAGCATTTTTGAGGTAATATACCCACATTTGTGTGGAAAGAAAGTGGGAAACTATTTAGGATAAAAAAAACACCTCATCACACCTGACCGGGATTTGAACACCTACAGTAGCCTCATGACTTCTTTGGTTCTGACTGACAGCTCACAGATGATAACTAAAAGCTTTGAAAAGTTATCAGATCAAATTATGTATCCCTACGCCGAACCATATGATCTGAAAAAACATTTGTTTAGCAGCTGTCACTTCTGACGGTCAAAATTTAGGTATGTACCTAAATTTTGACTGTCAGAAGTCAGCTGTGAGCTGTCAGTCAGCGCCAAAGAAGCTATGGGGCTACTGTATCTCCTCGTCATCAGCAGGCCACTCTTAACAAGAACGTTACGCCTTAGAGCAATGGTTTCCAAACCCTGGATCACGACCCAAATTAGAGTTGCAATGATGATTTAACTAGAAGGTCACAGGAAGGTTTCCGATAAATTTTTTTATAACTCCTATCAAATATTACAATTACAAACGTTTAATTAAACAGGGAAATCATGTATAATTGTTGCATTACTGACAATAGCAACCGTGTTGAAACAAAAGTTTTAAAACGTCCCTGTACTCGGAATTTCAGCTCAATTACAAGACCAAAATTCGACTCTGAAAGATTAAAAATGTATTTTACTTCTTCTGACAATATAGCCTTCGTTTGGAAGATGAAAGAAAGAGAGGATAGAGAGGGAAAGAGGAAACAGATAGGGGAAGAAAGGAGGAGAATAAAGGAGATTATAGGAGGAAAAGAGTTAGGGAGGAAAGAACAGATGGAGAGAAAAAAGAGAAGAGAAGAAAGGAAGAGGAGACAAAGAAGAAAGAGAGGAAAATAGAGGGGTAGGAAAGAGAAAGGGGAGAAAGGAAAGACGAGATGGAAGAGATAGGGAAAGGAAAGAAAATGGTGAATAAAGGAGAGATGAGGAGAAAACAGAGAGGGGAGGAAAAAGGAAAGGAAAGAGAGAATAAGAAAGGGGGGAGAAAACAGAGGGATAGGAAAGAAAGGGTGAGTAAGAAGAGTGGGGTAGATAGAGAGAGGAAGAAAAACAGAGGGGGAGGAAAGAAGATAGAGAGAGGAAAACATAAAGGGAAAGTAAATAGAGAGGTAGAGAAAATCAAGATAGAGAGTAAAGTAAGATATAGTAAAGAAGGAAAGGATAAAATATAGAGGGAGAAGAAAAATAGGGAGGTCATAAGGGAATAAAGATTGTGAAATCGAAAGCGGTATAGAAAAAGATGGGTAAAGAAAGATAAAGTTAGATAGGGAAAGTGAGAGGGTGTAGGAGAGAGGGAAATGTGCTCAGAGAGAAAAAAAAGGAGAGATGAGATAGGTCGAAGCGTCAAAACATAGGCTACATTTCTCCGCTAAAAGTCTTAAGACCCTTTCACATGGGTGAAGTTTTTGTAATGTTTTAAGCATCGCGTCTTACTACCCGTTGGGGTTACACACTCTTTTTTTGTACTTAATTCAGTATAAAAACTATAAGTGAATGAATTAGGGCAACTATAACGAGATCACCATCGAGTTAGCTACTACGAAATATACTACCTGAGCTACACCGGTTATTGTTTTTATCCTTATTTTGGAAATAGTCAATGTTAGTAGCAAAAATAAAATAATTTTCTGAAAATAATTTATGTTTATATAAATTAAAAATTTAATATATATTGTTCAAAAGATCTCCCATTATTCTTTAATTATGACTCCATCTATGAAATATATTTAATTTAAAATAATTTCACTCAAACATTGAATAAAAACATCCATGTTTCGTTTTTCTTTTGTTTTAAATACAAGGTATCAATATTTAATTGGTTAATGTATGACTACATCTGCGCATGCGTATGTACTTAAAAATCACTGAAAACTAGGACATACGTGACGACCAAATTACGCACAAGTCTTCATGACGTATTGTTTTGCCAATACGCGCTATGTTTTACCTATTTACTTATTTATTTGAGGTATTTAAAATGAACTTTCTGAACCTATTGAATATATCAGCACACGATAATTTCTATGAGAGAGAGAAAAAGAGCTTACCAATTTTGCTGGGAAAGGTATTTTCACATATCTTCCAGGGTTCTTTTTACGTGCCACAATCGACATGGGACCGACGGCCTTTTTCACCTCCTAAGGAAGTTGCTCTACGGATTTGTATTGTTCAATAAATATTAGTCGACCTCAGTTGGGTTTGAACCCACAAGCGTTGGGTGGTGAGGTGAGCATTTTACCCCAAGAGTAGGTGACCTGGTGGTCTAGGGGTCTGACTTCTATGCTGGGGTCCGGGGCTCAATCCTTGGTCCCAGCACCGATTTATCTGATTACCAAACTCTTCCTTCACCTCTGACAAGACATCTTGTGAATGTGGGGAATGCCAGGCCTCCACCGTGGACATCTCACAATCACCCTACCATTACACATTAGCCTAAGTGCGTATAACCCGAACGGGTAGTAAGACGCGGTGCTAATAATAATAATTTACCCCAAGACCATACAGGTGTACAATAGGCGTTATGATGGTGGCGGTTTACATGAACTACATTTTCTCGTCCGACACCGTAGCTCAGTCGGTAGCGTGTCTGTCTACTAAGTAGAGGGTCACGAGTTTGATTGCCGACATGGATTAAACATTTATCAATGCTGAAATGTGGGTTCCCCCTTCACAGTGATGAATTAACAGGCGGGGGCTGGATGTTGTGTCTGTTATAGATTTAAGCTAGTCGTGTACGGATATAATCAGTTGGTTCAGAAAATGGATGTTAAATACCTCAAATAAATGAAAAATATTAATTTTTTCTCATGTGTATTTTTTGAAAGAGCCAGACTAAGATATATTTTTTATTATTAGCACCGCGTCTTACTACCCGTTCGGGTTATACGCACTTACGCTAATGTTTAATGGTAGGGTGATTATGAGATGAAATGGAGGACCTACAGTTTAACGTGGAATCCGAACCACGGTTGAGGCCTGGCATTCCCCACATTCACAAGATGTCTTGTCAGAGGTGAAGAAAGGGTGACTAAGATATACATGTCAATAAAAACTTTGATTCTGCTAAAATTCATCTTGGTGGTTAAAAGAATTTAAGAAGTCATCCGTTGGTCTGTAAGTATTCTCTATAAAGGTGAAAAATAGCAAAAAATGTACCTTAAGGTGGGAGTGTAGAGGATGCGATAAAAGGTGTTTTTTTTTCAGTTTTTATAGCAAAACATTTTTCGGGCCAAAATAGAAATTATTGTTTCAGTAGAAACACAAGAGTTTAAGTTTCTTCACATGGTGATATCAACAGTTGTTGATTGTCTGTTATGAGCATAGCGACATTAGATGAGACACCTTTTAATCGAAGAGAAAAAGTTGTCATCAAATTCAGGGACACCTTCGACAAGTATTTAACAATTAATGAGGTCACAGTGTAAAGACAATTTAACTCTGTGTTTCTACTGAAACAATATTTTAATTATTTTGTCCAAAAAAAAAGTTTTGCCATAAAATCTGGATAAAAAAACCTGCATTAACTCACGTCTCCTACATTTACACCTTAGCTCCAGTCCCTTATTTCTCCACCTTGATTAGATAATACATCTCGGACAGCACGACTAATCATTATTTCATTCTTCTTTAAAAAAACACAATGGATTTGATACCGGTGGAACAGTTTTAACATAAAAAAAATTCAAGAAAATCTAAAAATAATTATTACAAATTAAAAAACTATTAAACTGATCCCAACTTTTTTCTGTAGTCAAGTGAATAATTTATAAAATCACCCCTCGATAGGTTTTTTGATTGAAACGTAATTTTATATAAATAATTTTAATATTTGATTGATTGTGATATGAAATTTCAAGTCAAACTAGCTTTAGTTCAATTCAGATTCACGATAAATGTGTAAACCTAAGCAATGTGTCGGTAATAAAATGAGGAAAATGGAAGGAAATAGGGCTAACCTCACACTTCTGGCGTAGCTGAAAGATAGATGTAAATTTAGTCCAACATTAAACAGTCCTGCTTCACTGAAATTGTTAAAAGACCAAAGTGTTGCAATCTTGGGGAACATTACGACATAAACATAGACAAGGACGTGTTTGAAATCTATGTTGAGACGATGACGTATTTCTGACGCATGCCTCAAGGTGGAGTAGTTTCCGAAAATGTTAGTAACGTGTCACTTGCTAGAGCAATGACGTGTCTATATAATGTAATTAGTTTGAAAGTAAAAAGCGTATAATTCTTTATACGCCTATAATTTTACTTTCACTCTACAGTTCACGGAGAAAATGATTATAATTGTCAAAAAAAAAATCTAATTCGATATTTTGATAAATATCGACGTTACATGACCACCTGGAACCATAAAAGTGGTTTTCACAATGCTGTCTGTCTGTTTGACATTACCTCGGGCTAGAGTCAAAATCATTTTACCGATTGGGCTAAAACTTTATATTTGGGCTTTTCATAAGATTCTCGGGTGACCTGGTGGTCTAGGGGTAAGGTGTCAGACTTCTGTGCTGGAGGCCGGGGTTCAATCCTCGGTCCCGGCAAAGATTTATCTGATTACCAAACCCTTCCTTCACCTCTGACAAGACATCTTGTGAATGTGGGGAATGCCAGGCCTCCGCCGTGGTTCGGATTCCACGTTAAACTGTAGGTCCTCCATTTAATCTCACAATCACCCTACCATTACACATTAGCGTAAGTGCGTATGACCCGAACGGGTAGTAAGACGTGGTGCTAATAATAATAATAATAACATAAGGTTCTCCTCAAGGAGTTTTTGAAATTATATATCAAACCCTAAATTTAAAGGTAGTATATTCAAAGGCAAAAAGAGAAAAAAATAATCAATTTTCCCGAAATTTGCCCTAACGATTTTGTTTAAATTTTATATATATATATTTATATATATTGTTTATAGCTATAAACAATATATATTTATATATATTGTTTATAGCTATAAACAAGATGGCATTTCTCATTTTCTCAAGAAAATATACTTTGAGGGTATTTTACAAAGGAGAAATTTTCCAATTTTGGTAATTTCTGCGCAACTATTTAAGATAGGGAAACGAAAATTGTAGTACTATTAGAGATAAAGGTCTTTTATTTGAAATATTATACTACTATAAAGCCACATGGCTGACTCACTCACTGGCCCACTTCCAAATGAGCTAGAAACTTTAAATTTGGCCAATTTATAGCTTTTAGCCTGTTACCGACGGGAAAATTCCAAAAAGTAAAAATTTTTAATTTTTAACCCCCGAACAAAATTCGAAATTGTGGAGCAATTTTAAAGTAGGTGCGGAACTTTCTTTAGTGGTCTCTTGTGGCTAAACGATAAGACCTATCAAAAAACTGCTCTGGAATTACATTAGTTTACATCCACTTACAAAGAAAACTCACTGGCGGTTTGGGGGCAAAGTGAGTGATTATATAAAATCAATTATTTTTTGAGCTATAAGCAAATATAAATATATATACTTTTTAATTCAAGCCTTTAAAAATGAATCTGATTCTTATGCTCTTTGGTGGACATGTTTATCTTTTCGCAAATCCTCTGTAACAGCGTTCCTAGTTCCTAATACCATAGAGTAAGTGAGCAACAGTGTATATTATTTCATTTATTATCTTTGGTGTAGTGTTTATACAACAATGTATATACCTATTATATAATTTCACAAATCTAAAGAAATTTTAGTAAATTCCTATTTTAAGATAAAAGCGAGAGAAAGTCTAAGCGGTACGCCATCTAATTTAAACCACTTATTAGTTACTTACGCTCTTTTTTGCTTTAAACAAACAGGGGGAAAAAATAATCTAGAAGTGATACCATGGCAGACGAATTAAAAGCTATTTTATTGGGAAAGTACAACTTCTCGAGAGGTAAAATAAGTACACTGAATGTAAGAGAAATAAGGAAAGTGAAGGACATGGGAATGAAGTTTGTGAGGAGGATTTTAGCTGTCACGAAGATAACCAAGATTAGGAATGAAGTTAACAGGGAAATAGTGGGGGTACAGGGAGTGCGTGAGATAGTAGAGGAAGCAAGACTGAGATGGTCTGGGTATGTAATGAGGACGGAAAAGGAAAGAATGCCTAAGAGAATGAGGGAGTTGAAGTTTGTTGGGAATAGATCTCAAGGAAGACCAAGAAATAGATGAGAGAAGCAATTGACAAAAAGTGTTAAAGTGAGAGGAGAAGAATGAAAGAAATTAGAGCAGGAAGGATGGTGGAAGGATAGGGTAAGATGGAGTCATTTTACCAAATTTACCTGGCCACACGCTGAAAACAGTTGATGATAATAGGTGTAACATTCCTATAACGGGCCCCACTGTTTGACCCCATTTGTTATGTCTATATCTGATGGCCCCACGTTTGGACGCTAATTGTTACATTACTATCTGGCCCCAGGTTTGGGCGCCTATTTCTATCTTACTTAATAGTTAATAACACTCCCCTACATTAGGCGTCACTTTTTTGTGATATAAATTAATAACGTCAGATAAAGTTGATATTAGTTTATTCAATTATAGTTATTGATAACTTTGATAGAAAAAATATCTTGTTTTATGAAGGGCGAGCACACGTCTGTCCATAACAATGACTGATGTCACAGTGGCTCTGAGATTGCACCACTCGTTTGGTATATCTCAGTCCAATAGAACTTACTAGAATGTTTAAGAACCGGAAAATGTCTCAAACTAAATATCTACAGTATTCTGGTTTGTTCTAGAGCAGGAAGTTAATTTTTAAAAGACTTTAAAATTGTAATTTTGACTCAACTTTACGTCAAACACTGAAGTTAGTTACCGTAGCTGATGCCTCCTACCTTCAGGGAGTGAACTTAAAAACAAGAAATAACTAGTAACTTACTAGTCAGAATCTGGTAACTATCTTATCTGAATAATTTAGAAGAAGACGTGCTTTAAGCGTCAAGTAATAAAATTAAAAATTAAATATATATATATATAATTAAGATGATAATATTGTCAATGCTTTAAAATATGCTTTAGGCTCAAATAAGGGACATTACATAGGTTTTATATGTTGCTATGAGGCTAGTTTTTTTTTTACATTAGCTTAGTGTGCCGTGTTCGACAAAATGTTGTTTTAATCAATTAAAATGTAAGGATGCATGTTAACAACTAAAGAAAGCTTGTTAATTAAAGAATACATTAATATATATTTTTTATATCACCACTTCTTACTACCCGTTAGGGTCATACGCCTATGTACTAATTACCCTAATTGATTAGGGATTAGGAAGGCTTAATTTAGAGGAAATGCACCCGCATTTTCTTAGAGGTTGAGTGAAAAACCATTTAGGGATAACCACCCTCATTGCACCCGACCGAGATTGAACCCTGATCTCCTAGTCTTCGTCAGTCCAGTCTAACATGAGCTATTAACTAAACATATTTACTTTCTTCGCTTCTTTGTCAAAAGATTGTTTGTGATTGTTATTAAATGACAGTAAAATGAAAATGTAAAATATTCATTCAAGTTTTAGAGATATAAACGGATATCTTATGACAACAATAAAAATAAAATGAGAACCCGCTTCGGTGGCCACGTGGCTTAAGGCGCTACTCTCACAGTAGGCCAGACTGCCGATGACGGACCCGGGTGAGGAGGCGGGGTGAGGAGGTGAAGGGGATCGAGTTTTGAATCTCGGTCAGGTGTATTGTGGATTTTTAAAATGGTTTTCCACTCTCCCTCCACGCTAATGCCGCTACACTTCCTCTAAGGAACGAGTAATAAGATGCGGGGCTAATATATATATATATATATATATATATATAACCAAAATAAGAATGTAGGAACCTAATCTTAAATTAGCTAAGTATTTTTTGAACATTTACTACTGCAAAGAGGTCAATTACTTCTCGAGGTAAATACTAAATTTATCGCAAGCTATTCCGGTTTATAGTGGGCTTGTATTTCTAGTAGGAATTGCGTACTTTAAATTATACATTACTACTTATTAGCTATGCATTATTCGTGACTCTAAATCCAGACTTATTGTTGTCCAGTTTTGCGTGAGAAATTTTTCTAAATATTGAGGCCTAGAAACGAAGGAATCAGCTATCTTGACTTCCTTAGGTATTTATAAATTCAATTATACATTCCGAGAGGAGGGTTTTACCCTTTGGTTCATTAACGGTCATGTCAAAACACGGAGGGGGGGGGGGCACTTGCTGCCATCATACTTCTGTGAGTTATGACACTCTCAGTATCGGTGAACTACAGTAGCCACATGGTTTCTTTGGTGCTGAGTGACAGCTCACAGCTTACTTCTGACAGTCAATATTTAGGTACACTCGAAAGAAAGGACATGCAATTTGAGAAAGCCATATTTATTCTTTCAATCCCGTTCTCTCCTTTATGAGATTTTTTTTAATCTGAGCAGCAAGTCAGCTTTATGGTAGGCAATAATATATTTTTTATTTACTAGCTTGATTCTCCTATTTTCTCAGTTATAACTCATTATTTAATACATTATCTTGGCTATAATTTATTTTAGATGTGGATTATATAATATTTCTGTTGACGAGAATATTGGGATGGGATTCTAATACCAGTTGGGGTCTACTGAGGATGGTTTTTCCTAAATGGTTTCCCGCTCTCCCGCTTATACGGTAGGAATGTAGGTAAATGACAGATAGCAGAAAGTTCTTTATTGCCAACATTGGCTAGAAGTCACTAAAGACAACCTATAAAAAATAATTACTATTTTCTTGGTAATATTATATTCAGTGGAGACTGGTAGCTAAAATTAGAGGGGGTGCTGCTAACACAGGAAGCAGAACAGTGCATTTTTTTACTTCACAGCCGCAAAGCCAACTTTTCCGTTGGTACCATTCAGAATTAAAGCTACGAATATATTTTTTGTTGTTGCTTTTAACTGGCTGAGATATTAAAATATCATGTGTTGAACGACCTATTTTCTTAACTGTAACTATCTCATGGAAAGACAGCTGTGAAAACTTGTGAAGTTCACTTACAGTCACAGAACTTATTTCTTGGGGATGCAAGGCCATGGTTAAAGTTTTATGTTAAATAAAAGAACCGAAAAAAAATATTAATCAATTAGAATATCTGGAAGCAGAATAATAATCTAATTCTCCACTCTTCCACACTTTATCACATTCAAGAATATGGTACAAGGTTTTAAGTACAACACACGTTGAGTAAAAAAATCTTCCTTCCACCATCACGCCAGAGCTGGCACTGCGAGAGCAACAGTGCTCTCTCTACTTGGCAGTTCCACCTTTCTCCCCTCACCCCTCCTATGTGCTCATGCGCACAACAGTCAAACACCACGTCACTGGCACTATGAAACGCACAGTTCCATACAAAGATTTTTATGTCGTTTTCATAAACTCGGGGATGGCTATTGAAGTACTGATATTAAGCTTAATGAATATATATTGTACTACAAAAATAAAGAAATTTTTTTTTTAAAAAAAAGGACTCATTATATTAAATGTTAACGATAATATCAAGTGGAAATAGGGGTGCTGCAGTTCCGCAGTGCCTATAAACGAGCCGTCACTGGTAAGCAGTTATGTAAGACTGGTCTGGAGGAATAGCATTAAGAGCCTGGTCAATGGTCGTTTGAAGTGAAGAGTCGCATCAGCGCCAGCCCCTAATTTACGGTATAAGAAGAAACCAATTGAGCTATACTTTGTCTTCAGGCGGCTCAGTCAGCCCACAGTGTTGCCAGAACTATCAGCACGTTAGAGACCACCCCCTTCCCTTCACCTATCCAAAGAGTGAGACTGACTTACAGTAGCCCCATGGCTTCTTTGGTGCTGACTGACAGCTGATGGCTTTGAAAAGTTACCAGACCAAATTATGTATCCCTACGCCGAACCATATGATCTGCAAAAATATGTGTTTAGCAGCTGTCACTTCTGACGTTCAAAATTCAGGTATATACCTAAATGTTGACTGTCAGAAGTCAGCACCAAAGAAGCCATGGGGCTACTGTAGCAAGCAAACAAAACAAAGCTATAATCCTCTGAAACCTTTACCGCAGGTATCAATCACCTTTGTATTAAAGGTAGAGCCTGAACATGTACCTGGCCTTGAAGAGGGCTATTAGGGGAGAGTACCTAGGATTGTCACAAATAGAAGGCAATGGCATTTGTCAACTGGTTTAGTCTTTCATTGAAATTCATCCTGGCCATAGCATACACGAATTGGAAGTTTATTATCTCTCAGATATGTTCATTCATCATCAAATTGGGGTATGGTATGGTCTGGTTTGCCAATGATAGGGAGGTCAGGCATCAAATCCTGCCCAGATGTGTGTTTACAAAGAGTGTTTATTTTATGTTTCCCACTTTACCCACCACGCAAATGTGGTTACGATGTATCTAAAGTTTACCTTACTATTTCCTAAACCCTATTAGTGCATTTAAATGGGTATAGATCAGACAAGTACACAATAGAAAAAATGATAATATTAAGACGCGGTGCTAAGAATAAATATATGATGAAGTGATAGCCTAAAGTTTCCTCGAATCTATACCATGCCAGAGCTGTGTATATGCATTAAATTACAAAATTAATAATTAAATCAATAATAAATATTAATTGATGAAATTTTACTTACTATTTAATAGTAAATACAATTGTATTAGTATGCATACATATTTAGATTAAAACATGATATAGTAGGCTAATAATGATTTATTATAAAATAACATTTTATTGGATCAATACTTATACAAATATTTTAATTTTTTCCATTACTAAAATATTAATTACGACACATAATGAAAAATAACAATTACACACTGGTAATATTAGTATAATGCAAATACAATCAACATCGCAAATTACACTAATGAAATACCTATATTATTATTACTATTATTATTATTATTATTATTATTATTATCAACTCATCTTACTTCTCGTTCAGGTTGTACGCACTTACGCTAATGTGTAATTGTAGGGTGATTGTGAGATAAAATAGAAGACCTACAGTTTAACGTGGGATCCGAACCACGGTGGAGGCCTGGCATTACCCACATTCACAAGTTGTGATTAATACACGTCTTCTCAGAGGTGAGGGAAGGGTTTGGCAATCAGATAAATCTCTGCCGGTACTGAGGATTGAACCCCGGACCCTAGCTCAGAAGACCGACACTCCTCCCCTAGACCGCAAGGTAACTAGATAACTATATTATTATTTACTGAACAATTACGGTCTACTTGTAAAACGTGTTGGTATTTAATGTATTTATCTACACCAGTACGCTTAGAGGTTTATTTTGGTAATTGAACTGACAAGGAGATCCCGGAGGGTTCAATAGGCATAGATGTTAGCGAGTAGAGTTGAATGGCCAGGGTTCAAATCCCGGTTCCTAATACCAAACATTGTTGAAATAATAAATAATAATAGGATAAAAACTCCTTTAAAAAGGCCATTTTTTGACCATTTTAGAATGACTTCACAGATAAGCATTGTAGACAAATTTTCATTCTGTCATAATAAGGACATATAATACTGTAGTTGTTAATAAAAAATTGGTTGCTTTGTCACACATCGTCACCGCGGAAAATTTCGAGTAATCATTCAAATACGAATGAACTGCACACATTTCTGGAATATTGTAGGTGTTTTCTTTTCCCTTTTACTCTCATACCTCGCGCGAGCCGGGAGTTGAGCTGGGCCTGCTATGATGAACGTTCTTGGATGCGGAGATTAGATTTTTTACTGGGTTAGGTTAGAGTATACTCATGCGAATGTTTCTGTAGACCACAAACAGCACTCTAGTGTTCTCGGTGTCTGAAAAAAACCCACAAAATGGGTCTATGCACAAACTATGAAGCTGCAAATCCCACACAACCGTTAACGCAGTATCCAACATCAAAACAAATCAAACATTAACCAACCCGAAAAGTGCATCAATGAGAAGATGCAAATGTTCATTCTAAAATCCGATATCATCACCGAATGGAATATCCCATACGGATTCCGGGTGACCTGGTGGTCTAGAGGTAAGGTGTCGGACTTCTATGCTGGGGGTCCAGGGTTAAATCCTCGGTCCCGGCACAGATTTATCTGATTGCCAAACTCTTCTTTCAACCTCTGACAAGACGTGTATTAATCACAACTTGTGAATGTGAGGAATTCCAGGCCTCCACTGTGGTTCGGATCCCACGTTAAACTGTAGGTCCTCCATTTCATCTCACAATCACCCTACCATTACACATTAGCGTAAGTACTTATAACCCGAACGGGTAGTAAGACGCGGTGATAATAATAATAATAAACAAACTGATTCATTTTCCTTTTCACTTTTTCTCCCGGGCAGTAACTTCTTGGTTCGGATATAAAATAGGAATAAAAGGAACGAAAGCAGAATAAGAAAAGAAAAGTCCAGGCCACACCATCGCGTGTCTAAAGTTCTTCCGCGAATGAGACGTTACCATGGCAACGCTCTTTAGGGCAAAAATAGGGGAACAAAGAAAGGCATAAGGTTTGAAAGGGGGAGAGAGAGGTAGATGGTGCTAGGATTGGGTAAAGGGGGTGGTTGTGTGGTTCATCCACTTTTCTGTTTGTCTAATAGTTGGATTCTCCGAGAATACACCTTTTCCTTCGACTTTCTTCAATCCATATTTTCCCCATTATTATTTATTTCTTCTCGTCCCCTTTTTTTCGCACTGCTTACACGTGATTGGTCTACACGTAGTCGTCTTTACATAACCTTTTCAGAATGACGGGGATAATTTTATTGTTTGTTGTAGTTTGCCTGATATCGAGGGATTCGACGACATAAACAACAAAAAATAATATTGTTAGTGATTATTTTTGTGCTACGCGTCTTATTGCCTCTTCGATCTCTCTTCAACTTGTTATTATTTATTAGGGGTTCTGTCTTACGACATGTTCATAACTCTTGTCGGTGAACTTAAGCCACCAATGGCTTCTGTCTCCTCCTTGAGCTTCCAGAATTTTCTTCTTTCCTTCAAGTAAGCTAATATTTAACTCTTCCTTATTTAACCTTTCATTTTATGACGTGCATAAAACAGTTTCTCATAAAGATGTGTCCGATCCAGTCTTCAATTTGCACCAATATAATAATAATAATTATTATTATTATTAGCACCGCGTCTTACTACCCGTTCGGGTTATACGCACTTACGCTAATGTGTAATGGTAGGGTGATTGTGAGATGAAATTGAGGACCTACAGTTTAACGTGGAATCCGAACCACTGTGGAGGCCTGGCATTCCCCACATTCACAAGATGTCTTGTCAAAGGTGAAGGAAGGGTTCGGTAATCAGATAAATCTGTGCCGGGACCGGGGGTTGAACCCCGGACCCCAGCATAGAAGTCCGACACCTTACCCCTAGACCACCAGGTCACCCACCAATATAATGATGCCTGACAAAGGAGACGATTTTTTTTTTAAGGAAAAGAACCATTATTCCCCTCAAGAAAGGATGAAACACATCATCACATTGATTTCTGATTGAGTTAACCATACCTGACCTTATACTAGTTATTTAAAAACGTTTTCTACCTGTGATGTAGCTGCAAGACGAGATATTTTAAGGTGATGATGTAAAGGACGCGAGTAAAGGTCAGTGTTTTTGCAGTTTATAAAGCTAAATATCTTTTTGGTCGAAATAAATCGGATATTGCATCTGTAAAAACTTTTTTTTTTCTTCACATACTGACCTCAACAGTTATTGAACATCTGCTAACGATGTCATGTAATTTAATGACAACTTTATCTCTCCGTTTAATAGGTTTGCCATCTAATGCCATTACATATATTACATATATTACATATGTTCAACAACAGATGTTATCACCTTGTGAAGAAAATTAAACTATGTTTTTACAGAAACCTTATCTGATTTCTTTTGACCAAAAATATGTTTTGTTATAGAAACCACAAAAAAACTCTGACCTTTTCTCACGTCCCCTACAGACCCCTAGTGTATTTACTGTTAATGGTGGTTTTTAAAGATATAACATTGAAACAGAAATCTAAATTATTATTGTTATTAGCACCGCGTCTTACCACCCGTTCGGGTTACACGCACTTACGCTAATGTGTAATGGTAGGGTGATTGTGAGATGAAACGGAGGACCTACAGTCTAACGTAGGATCCAAACCACGGTGGAGGCGGGGCATTCCATACATTCACTCGTTGTTAATAATACACGTCTTTGGAAATCTAAATGATTATATAATCCTACAATTAATAGCTTTACATTGTCAAGATTTTTTTTCTTTAAGTAGCCTATTTGTTTTTTTGTCTAAACTTTTTTTTTAATCGTATACATCTCAGGCTATTTGGTTTATTCACGAAAAGGCCACTAGGAGTCTTCCTGACAGGATGTAAACTAAAATAAACATAACGGTGTACTACACACACTTTCCCAGTCCTTTGTTTAAAATAAACATAACGGTGTACTACACACACTTTCCCAGGCCTTCGTTTAAAATAAACATAACGGTGTACTACACACACTTTCCCAGTCCTTTGTTTAAAATAAACATAACGGTGTACTACACACACTTTCCCAGTCCTTTGTTTAAAATAAACATAACGGTGTACTACACACACTTTCCCAGTCCTTTGTTTAAAATAAACATAACGGTGTACTACACACACTTTCCCAGTCCTTTGTTTAAAATAAACGTAACGGTGTACTACACACACTTTCCCAGTCCTTTGTTTAAAATAAACATAACGGTGTACTACACACACTTTCCCAGCCCTTTGTTTAAATTTTTACTTTTAGCTTGTAAGATATGTTAAACGAAATAATATATACTGTTGCAGAAACACACACACAAAATGTAGCATCTCTGTTCACCAAACAGTATAACAATAAATTTCATATACTTCAATATAAAAATATACTGACCAATAACTCGTAAACTACTGATTTTTTAAAAATATATTTCAAATAAAAGTTTTTAATTTTTAATATTACTATGATTTTGCAATGATTTGTTATTTCGTATCTTAAAAAGTTGCGTAGATAGGATCAAAATTGGAGATATCTGATTATGTAAAGTATCCTCAAGTTCCTTTTCCAAGAAAAATGAGATGCTCTATATTTTTATATAACGTTAAACAGTGCCTAGATACAAATTTTAATCAAAATCATGAGAGTGGATAAAAAAAACCGATACCAAGTCTTAACCCTATAGGTAAATAAGTTTCGGCTCTAGTTCTAGATACAGGTGGACAGACAGACACATAGACTGATAACATCATGACGATCCCAATATTTTCTCTCTCTATCCGAAGGGTCACGAAAGAGTAGAAGTCTATCGAGATATATGTCTATTTAAAATATGAAACAAAAATAGTAGTTTTGAAATACAAGTTAATACTGTCTACAAGCAAATAGTGTGTATACTCGTCATAGGAAGAGGGAATTATAAGTGGATAAACGAAAGGCCTCGTAGAGTGAACTAATAATTTTCTTACCTCTCTTTATATATTGTACGCTGGTGTCTAAGTGCTATCTATACTGCCTAAAGTTCTTAGGTGAGTCTATTTTCGAAATGTCGTTAAGGACATTGCCTACCTGTGACGTCATGGCCGGTCAAGATAGGATTTCCCATGTTAATGAATTTACGTTTTACTCAGCGAATTTTAAGGATATAACGTTGAAATAAAATTCAAAAATTCTTAGATAATTCTAAAAATAATCTTACAGTGTCACAAAATTATTATTTTTATATTTAAGTAGTTTTTTTTCTAAATGTTTTTTTTTTCATTATCTACAACTTGGGTTATTTGACTAGGTCATGAAAATGGCCTTTAGGAGTCTTTCTGCCAGCATGTAGACTAAAAATGTCCGTAGTAGCATATGTCTATCAAGAATAGGAAACATAATGAAGGTTGAAATCAAAAAGCATGTCAATGTTTTCAAGGCTTAAATATTAAGTTAATTGGCCCTTTTCATTTGGCGTAGAAATGCAGAGCCATGGGAACAATCAGTTGTTTTCAAGATTTTTTTAATTGTTTTGCAATTTTCTTTTCGGAAACGGTTTGTTCAAGAATAGAAGCATGTTGATTAAGTTATACTTTTTATATACACACCTCCTCTATGATTTTAACAGTGTTCAAATATCTATAAAATCGACATTTTTCAATATAAAATTGCCGGCTTCATAACAAAAAATAAGAAAATGTAACAATTAGTAAACATTGATACATTATCTTAGAAGAGGTGTTGAAAATACTACAATAAAAATTTCACTCGTTCTCGAGAAAACTGATATTTCCAAACGTATGATTTTTCCGCAAGACCTGTCCGGTAGCACCATCTACGGTTTCCGTGATCTATCTGTTCTTGTTGTCGTGGAAGGATACTTTGGTTGGTTGTGAAGCACCCTTTCACCCTCTCACCCACCATCCCATAAAATAGGCTTTAGACTTGCACTCGACAGTGCCAAGGACCTTAAAGTGACAGTGTAAACTCGTCAGAGGATGAGGGAAAGGGTTATCAGCACATAGACTAGAGCCCTCTCAAGGTGAACTTCTCACTTTATTCCTTCTTTTTTTATTTTGTACATTGACGTCTAATTGTGATAGTGCTTTGCTTGCTTGGTTGTGCGCTAAGTTAAGATCCAACCCACTTTACAAAATATTCTCGAAATCACCAAGTAGGCAACGTCATTAAGTTTTAGTAGTTTAAGACACTTCCCTCAAATGACGTCACGGTCCAACGCAAGGGAAGTAGCTACAGATGGCATACGCTGTCTAGTATTGATAAGTTTGTGTAGGTGCAGTGTCTCAAATGACGTTAAAACCACTGTTGGGTCAGTGGCTAAAGTAGAATTTTGTAAGAAGGACATTTTGGAAAGATTTTATTTTACTACCATACTATTTAGTAGGAAAAAAAAGAGTTTAAAAAAATTTATTCCCTACCAAAAATTCACTCTCTCGATGTGTATTTTAGGAGTAATAAAGCTATTATTAAACCTACTATAATTTCAAGACGTGTATAATAATTTCTTCTTTGCTTCTTTTCTCAACTTTTCCTTCTCCTTTGCTATTCTCACAATATCGAGGTCTGGAAATCAGTTAATGGTAGTAAAGAATCAATCTAGGTGCTGTGCTATATTGATCTATTTTTCTCTCTATCTTTTTTTTTTTTTTTTTGTCTGAGGACCGAGGAGTTATGGGTATTTCCACAAAGTGTGTAGAGAGACCTAAGGGGAGATTTGGTGTGTTGGAGTGTGGTGGGGGGAGGAGATGAAGGGTAGAAGGGATTGATGGGTATTTCCACAAGAAGGAGAGACTGCGTGAAGGGAATAGCTGGATTTTTTTCTTCTTCAAAGGGGATGGTAGAAAGAGGGGTGAAGGGTGAAGAGAGTAGAAAACTGCCACCCTGTTTTTTTTATATTTATTTTTATTTCTCTAGTGTAGTGAGATATTGAATGTGTTCTGAGGCTCTTATTATGTTCCGGGAACACAATAAGTGGGAATATAGGAAAAAGGGGGGAGTGAGAGAGTATTTTGAGCGAATTTCCTCTGGACAAAGAGAGCTTGTCATAACTAGAGTATGCCTCGTAGACATTATGTTTCCGTTTGAAACCCAATTCAGTAGCTAAACATATAGTCAAATAACGATGGTAACTATCACGAAATAACAAGTAAAGAAGCTATTACGTAAAGTCCGTTCACCGTAGGAATTGTTTTCTGAAAGGCCTTTTTCCCTACCAGAAATCTATTATATAGTAGGATAAAATAAAATGCGCATATGCACAGTCATTGTGTTCATTCTTGTTTTTTGAATAACTAAAGTTTTCAAAATATTATTTATTTCGGAAAATAATTCGTTTAAGTTGTATCCATGAGTTAAAATTTGAAGGACGTTGCCTACCTGTGACGTAGTGGCAAGTCAAGATGGGATTAAGAGACTTAAACTCCCAGTTAAAGACGTATCATCGCATAAGTACTTTATGTTATCCCTAATTAACTCCCAGTTGGAGACGTATCATCACATAAGTACTTTATGTTATCCCTAATTAACTCCCAGTTAGAGACGTGTCATCACATAAGTACTTTATGTATTCCTTTTAACTCCTAGTTAGAGACGTATCATCGCATAAGTACTTTATGTTATCCCTAATCAACTCCCAGTTGGAGACGTATCATCACATAAGTACTTTATGTTATCCCTAATTAACTCCCAGTTGGGGACGTATAATCACATAAGTACTTCATGTATTCCTTTTAACTCCTAGTTAGAGACGTATCATCACATAAGTACTTTATGTATTCCTTTTAACTTCTAGTTAGAGACGTATCATCGCATAAGTACTTTATGTATTCCTTTTAACTTCTAGTTAGAGACGTATCATCGCATAAGTACTTTATGTTTTTTAACTCCCAGTTAGACACGTTTAATCGCATAAGTACTTTATGTATTCCTTCTATCTCCCAGTTAGACACGTATAGTCGCATTAAGTACTTTATGTATTCATTTTAACTCCTAGTTAGAGACGTATCATCGCATAAGTACTTTATGTATTCATTTTAACTCCTAGTTAGAGACGTATAATCGCATAAGTACTTTATGTATTCCTTTTAACTCCAAGTTGGAGACGTATCATCACATAGGTACAAACTCCCAGTTAGACACGTATAATCGCATAACTACTTTATGTATTCCTTTTAACTTTCAGTTAGAGACGTATCATCGCATAAGTACTTTATGAATTCCTTTTAACTCCCAGTTAGACACGTATCATCGCATAACTACATTATGTATTCCTTTTAACTTTCAGTTAGAGACGTATCATCGCATAAGTACTTTATGTATTCCTTTTAACTCCCAGTTAGAGACGTATCATCACATAAATACTTTATGTTATCCCTAATTAACTCCTACTCAGAGTCAGATCATTGTACAAAATACTTCTCGTTCGTTTCATCAGGAAGGACTATCAGATTGATTCCGCCGGGTAAAATACGTCACTAAATAATTACAGCAGCGACGACGAGTTCAATCGTCAGTTCAAGGCTCGCCTGTATGTGATTTATTTACATGTTTCGTGTTGTTTCTTTGTTGCTCTCGTGGCGATCAAACTGTGTATGTAATATACGTGTGGCGCATACACAACCCTAACCACTCAATACATTGATCTACCCAACGGGTCACACACACACATCACGAGCACGTTATGCCACGTTCACAATTGTCGACCTCTTACCAAGGTTTAGTTTCACAAAGTAACCCAGGTGGGGTCAGTACGGTGTGTTTGTGCGAGCGTCACAACAGTTTGAAATCCATGGCATTGCATTGCTAGCGTTTTAAAATACACAATTTATAACAGCATACTACTTTAAAAAAACACTTTAATTAAAACATTACCAAGGGGGGGTGTTAGTAAGGAACGTTCCCCCCCCCCCCCCCCCCCCC
>CABEEJ010008363.1:0-14475 GCA_901482245.1 Timema douglasi
GAATGTGGGGAATGCCAGGCCTCCACCGTGGTTCGGATTCCACGTTAAACTGTAGGTCCTCCATTTCATCTCACAATCACCTTACACATTAGCGTAAAAGCGTATAACCTAAACGGGTAATAAGACGTGGTGCTAATAATAATAATAATAATAATAATAATAATATCGCTCTTCCATTAATTTTAAACCTTGATAAGACCTTTCACCGTGCTCATCATTCATATCACCTTTATGTTTAGGAAACCCATCAAGATGACTGTCGAGAAAATGAAGTTTTATGCGTATGCTGGAGCCAAACTGGTGAACATGTTTTTGCAATATCTCGAAAGTATATTTGTCATTATCAGCGTTCTTTTTCTCTCCGGGAAATTATTAACATGAGTAACAAAATGGTTATGTGTATCCTTCTCAATATCACTCATTGATCTAGTGAAATATGGGTATTTCATCAAAAATGTAATTTCATCGTCGTTAAAATGAGCAGCTTTTAATTGTCTTAACTAATTGGTGGTAACTTTTCACAAATATACTTAAAGCAGTTACTTTTTCAACTAAAGCTTTTACATACTCCTTCATGATACCAAGTTTTATGTGTTGAGGAGGAAATATTGGTTCTCTATCTACTAGAGGCTGGTTTATTACATCACATAATTACATGTTTATTTCAGAGAGATTATTTTTATTTCAATAAATATTTGATGGAGGTTAAAACAATCTAATGTCGCATAGAGATTGAAATTAGAATTTTCTCATATTATGATAGAAGAAAATGCATGTGTCAATATATTTTATGGTGATACATTTGTTGTTCCCGTAAGTATAATTCATTATTACGTAATATACAAATTTGAAATGTGAATTAAGCTAAATGTAATATTAGAGAACATCATGGGGGAGGGGATAAATTACACTTCTTGCAATACACCGTAAAAGATGATTTGCTTACTTTAAAAAATTCTACTGGAGCCTTATAAATTGTACCTAAATATGCATATTTAATGGAAATTATATGTAATTAACGTGCATGTAATCATATTTAAAAAAAGATCTAGTTGTTTTTATTAATAAAATCTACCAAAAAAGATTCCTTAGGTTGAACAAACAAAAGCTTTGACGTAATCAATAGAGTGCACAGTATATTTATTTATCTTAAAACGGGAGTTGAATATATTATAATTGTTGTGGAAATAATAGTACAAACAGGGTAAACTAATCTATAATTACGATGCAGACATTTTTTTATAATCATCGTAACTTATAATTTACTATAATCAACCAAACAACTACTTTCGTCACGGTGGCTGTATGGTCTAAGGCATCACCTTTACAATAACTGCCGATGACAGGAAAGATCGTGGCTATAATTAAATTGGGTGTCTGGCCATAGTCAAGAAATTATAAATATTACATATTTCAGAATGTATATTCAATTGTAAAAATTACTCTTAAATATTTATTAATTTATGATTATTTTGGATATACAATGCTGTTTATCATAAGGAAAAGAATTGTAGAGAAAATGGAATTCTTTTAGATACACAAATCGTAGAGTGAAAACCTGACTAGTGTTACAATGTTGCAACTACTACATTTGGTTATTATATTTGGAATTATCTTAATTAAGTACTACAATTAAAGTTTAATGATGATAAAGAAAATTGATAGAAAATTATTAATATTAATGGTCTATTTGTTTGAAATAAATTATCACTATACTCGCAAAAAAATCTTCTTCAATTTCGGAAAAATATTTCACCTAAAAGCCGATGAAAATTAGTTGAATTTAAGAATTTTCTGTAATTTTTCATAACATTTACTACTATTATTATTATCATCATTATACTTTATAATAATAATAATAATTATTATTATTATTATTACTATACTTTATAAATATTATTATTTTGTTATTATTATACTGATTTTCATAAACTTATGTTTTACTACTATTTTTATATTTTATTATTATTATTATTATTATTATTATTAATGTGTATTTCTTCATCACTATTCATCTGTATATGTACATGTATAAGGTACTTTCTACCCGTGCGTACTATACGACACTTTTACTATCCATAGTAAAATTATATATGAATCAAAGCTCTTATGTAAGTTTTGTGTAATATATTTTTATTTTAAATTAATTTAATAGAGGAGAGTTATTTAAAATCCGTAGGGACAAAGACGTTAACATTATTCATCCTCATTTTGGTGTAACAAATGTATTTTTTTTTTTATCCTTTCAACGGCTGCAACGTGCATAACCATTCTCGTAGTTGGGCCATTATATATTTATATATATATATATATATATATATTTATTGGCCCACGTACCAGAATGGTGATGGGCGTTGCAGACGTTGAAAGGATTTAAATATACATACACACACACATATATATATAAGGAAAAAATAAACAGTAATATTTCCGTGGCCGCATTACTAAAAAGCTATACTTAATCTTTGTGGCTAAGGCTCTTTGTTGAAAATAAATCTAATGAATGGTAATTTTGGATAAATTTATATGATAATTCCAAATGTAAGGTTATATTAATTAAAAATACAACTTTAAGTCCACTGAACTATTAAGAATTATATATATATATATGACGTCTATTCAAATATTGTATCTTCTATAAAATACCAATAGTATTATGTATATATATATGTATATATATATAAAGAAAATGAGAAGCTTAAATATTTAAGAAAACATAATTTACTAATACACTATTAAATGTATTGATACAGGCGTCCATTTCTTTAGTAGATTAAAAAACGGCCCTAAAAATATCAAGAGAGTATTATTGATTGATGAACCGTTTCGTAAAGTGACTTTAAAAATAAATGTTCATTTTCTATCTAGTTGGCCCAGAGCATTACATTCAAGATGGACACTTTCTCTATACTCAAACATCTCATATATATTTCTTATTGAAATAAGGCATATTCTCGTTTGATATAAGCGATCCACCTTTCAAATCTCCATCGAATAATTTGAAAAAAGTATTACACGGTATTGTTACCTTTGGTAGTCTTTGTATTTTTTGGACGCTTTCTTTATTATAATAATATCTTAAGACTATCTACCTTCTAAAATATTTATTTAACTATTCCTTGCTGCACAATCGAGTGTTATTACATCCTAACAATGATCAGCAATGCGTTCAATCATTTGAAAGTATGCAGCATTATCACCAAAATGTCAAATATGGAAAATCTCGCATATTTCCGAAGCGAATTTTCTATTTTACCTTAGTAGCTGGAAATGTTTTATTGATTGCCAAATATCGCCCCTTTATCGACGGAAATGGACCAATATTGATCCCATTTTTACCACATTAATCCTGGTTCAGTCTCATTTCTTGTTTGTGGTCCTGGTGTTGAGGGAACATCTAACCTTCATCAACCAACGGTTGAGTGGCTGCCATCTTGAAGTGGAAGGAGGTGGTTGTGTGGTCACAGCACCGTGCAGGAATTGTCGGCGTGGCTAGTCTAGTCAACGCCACCTATTCCGTCAAAGTGCTGGCGTTTGTGATATTTGCCTTCATTATTATTGCAGCCCTAACATTTTATTTGATTTTATCATTGATTGGAGACAAACATACTAATTACATACCGTTAAGAATATACGTGCAGTTTATTTTAAGTATGTCTTACTATGTCCTTCTGCTTTTGCAATGAGTGTACATTTGTCTACAATGACAGAGGCGAGTTCACTTAACTTAGATTTCACCATTATCTTTGATAAGAGTTAAGCTATCGTGTAAATTAAATTTGTGAATTTTCCTTATATCAATATTTATATTATAGAGGAATAAAAAAAAGTTTATAAATACACATGTCCATAGTTAGCTCAATTCTAATCACATGATATAATCATATGTCAATTGAAATAATAAAAAAAAACTGGAGGAAAAAACAATACCTTTTGGTGGGTGTACAGATGTTTAGTGTTTTAGTAAAATATTTGGGCTATATCCGTGAAAATAAAAAATGCCACTACCAGATAATCCCTCTATGTTCGAAATGAAAGAGCCAATTTACTAATAAAAAAACAAAGGGACCCATTTAAAAATTTATATTGCTGCCAAAATTAATTTTTGGACTTTTCAGTGAATTACTGTACACTTCAGAGTTGATTGTCGTTTTAGGCTCAAGAAATGCAGTCTCCTTTATCAGGGTATAGTTGCTATCATATTTTTGTTCGAAAACGTTTTCTAGAAATTTTTGGGGGCTTTGGCGAAACCTGTGTGCATTCATTGCATGGACTGCCAATTTATTTCGACATTTTAGTGAAAAATTCTTATTTCATCTCTAGATACGATGAGGTCAGGGAACTAATTATCACTTAACCCGTAGTGTTATAAACTGATGCAATACATTTCTTCTGGTAAATGTACATAAACATTTTTGGCAACCATCAAGCAGAAATTTAAGATACTGAAGCTTATCGGTAATTCTCATAACATAACAAAACAAAAATTTTGGATTTAATCTTATGAAAGTTCGTAACGCGTGAAGCAACTGTTTCCATGGCTATACCTGTTCACACTTTCAAACAAGTTTGAAGAGCCAACAGAATGTCTGCTATTCTGTTGTTTATCGTGAACGTTTGCCCGGCCATTTTATGTTTTCTCTTGAATATCATTGAAATGATCCTTGTTTTGTTTATATTCTAAAATAACCAGTTAATATATCATAATATATTACTTATCAGGATGATAGTCATTTAATTAAACATTGATAAGTTATTATAGTTATTTAAATATCTAGTTTATATATATAAGATATCATCGAGATAGAAAACTTGATCTTAATAATTCACTTGTTATTTGGAACAATTTCATTTCTTTAAATGTTGCATAGTATTACCCAATATGTTTAGAGAAATCGTCAATTAAGAAGTGTACTATCAGGGTTTGAATGGATAAACAAATGGGAAGCAAATATTGGGAAGAACTAGATGCTGATGGGAGGGTGACATTAGAATTTACCTGGATAGAACTAGCTCAAGATAAGGCCTGGGTGTCATACTCTTGTAAGTGCGGTAGTATTATTTCAAGTCCTTGATGGAACAGACTAAATAAATATGTATTTAAGTGTTAAATGAATTGTGATAATAGAATTCAATTTAAGGGCACAAACTAATTTGTATCATTCTCAACTGTATTTTCATATTGTATTAATTGTGTTTCAAGGCTAACGACACAGCAGTTAAAGTTCATGCAATAATAAGACGAACCAGTGATGTTTCTTTACAAAATAAGGTAATGTACAAACTTAAAATACTAGTACATACATTTTGGAAATAAATTATTTTATAGATCTGCATCTTCCTACTCATTCGTTTTTTTATACATATAAATACAAGTATTACGACATTGCGATAAGTATGAGTAAGGCTGTGTTTACAGAAGTACTACCCCAATTTCCTTGAAATATAGTTCAAAAATTATTTGGTAAAAAAAGCTTCAATACACTCAACTGGGATGAGAACACCAGTCTTAACGTTAAAAGAAGTCCAATCCAGTTCACTTTATATATTAACTATCAAAACTGGACGTGCCCAATTATTTATTTTCAAAATTAAAATTAGACACAGGATTTTGAAAAAAGATCTCTATTTTTTGAGTGCTATAATGCTACTACCTCTGAGTTATCTAGATTATACTTCTATATCAATGTTATCCATATACTACTTAAAGCATTGTTTATTTTGAGATGAAACAACTTTGATAGATAAGAAATACAAAGAAAAGTTCTAGTGAATTCATATACCAATGTGTTGTACCCGATTAATTAGGTAGTCCTTGGTAGCTCATAGATTAAGTTTTGTCACCAATGTGGATGTTCCGAATGGGACACAGATTTGAGATTCATCTGCTTGGGGTGTGGCACCTCCCCTTTTTGAAAGAAAATTTCAGGAAATAAACTTTGAGGGAGAGAATTTTAGAGCATCTTAACATAATTCCAAGCTAATTAAATTATATGTGTTTAAAAAGACAGTTTTCGATACTAAATATTTCTGAAAAATTAACTTAAAATAAATTTATTTGTAGCTGAGGATATTGAAAAGAAACATATTTTTCATAAGTTTATTGAAGAGAACAAAATAAAAAAAAAAATTTTTTGTGGAGGATTTGGGAGGAGATATATATATATTTCTATTTTTAGCTCTCTTTACTGTGATATGTTAAATTCAAAGATATTAGCAGCAAATTGTAGCCAAACCCCAAACAAACAAATTTATTTTTCATAAGAAACCAACAAAAAAATATTAATATTGCAGAATGATAAGGGAGGCATCGCTTATCACCCATTTATGGTTGCCCATGCTTTGGTGTAGTAAAACATTTCAATATAAATTTAGATATATAAATATATATACTTGTATATATTTAAATGGTATAAGTAAAATTGGAGTGTTTAGTTCTCCTCTTTCTCCAAATCATTTTTTTTTTACATTTAAAACTTCATTAATATCTCATCAAATACGTTTTTAAATTATATTAAATATAACATAGACATCTTTTAACCATAATATTAATGTATTACTCGTAGAAAGAGCTTATGATTGTTTGGGAGATGGCAGTTCTAACTCAATTTGGGTTAAAATCGGACTCTCTTAGTTTTTTCCTTAAACCTCTACCCTACACCATCTATTTATATATTACATATATATTAAAGTTAAATAATATATAAAATTACATATATTTTTCATTCTGATGTATTATATATGTGTGTACGTATATGTGTACATGTAAATTATATAATTTTATTATATATTTTTTCTTAGATGACCTATAAATCTGAAATGTTGTGCAGCCAACCTATTCTAAAAACCAAAAGAGAGATACTAAATTACTCGAGTTTCTTTGTTTTTTCCATATTTTTACTAACTAATAAAATTAAATGAAATTATATCACACTCATTCTATCACATTTACGAAATAACTGACATACTTATATATATATATATATATATATATATATNTATATATATATATATATATATATTTACAAACAAAGTCCTAATTTCATTTGCTTGTCAATAATGATTTGATTTGATTGATATCATAAATAGGCCTAGAAACTAGTAAATGCATAATGATATAATAAATAATTTATACATGGACTCTTTCACACCAAAAGTTGAAATTACGATCAATCATTAAACAGTAAAGATACTTGGTGTATCTAATTTCAAGAAAGTACTTAAAATTACATCCATTAGAATAAACAAATCTTAAAAAACAAAAAAATTACTTTATCTGAACATTTTAACTGCCAAAATCAATGAAAGATAAATAGCTAGTGGCATGCATAGTTTTAAATAAATTTTATAATGTTATTCATGCAATTTATTTTAATCTTGTATTTTTCAGCTTAAACAATTCTCTCTTCAACTACTGCATGGCAAGATCCAATTCACAGCTTGTGGATTTTTCCCTTTGGATTATACTCTAATTCATTCTGTAAGTATAGATTACAACTTTAAATACAATATCCCGATGTTAAAGATAAAGTTTTTAGTTTACTTAATTCCAATACTATAATAATTGTAAAATCGACATACAGTTATTTATAAGTGCCTTAAATAATACTATCTACAATAATATGAATACTATTTATGTTGATAATATTATTATTATTATTATTATTAACACAGCGTCTTACTACCCACTCGGGTTATACGCACTTACGCTAATGTGTAATGGTAGGGTGATTGTGAGATGAAATGGAGGACCTACAGTTTAACGTGGAATCCGAACGACGGTGGGGGCCTGGAATTCCCCAAATTCACTAGATGTCTTGTCAGAGGTGAAGGAAGGGTTTGGTAATCAGATAAATCTGTGCCGGGACCGAGGATTGAACCCCGGCCGCCAGCACAGAAGTCAGACACCTTACCCCTAGACCGCCAGGTCACCTAAGTTAAAATTCATCTAGTATATATGTAGCTATATGTTTATTATAAGAATAATAAATAGGTAGGGTAACATTTAAATTATCTGTAATAGCATACACCACGAATGGAGATTGAAAACAAATGCAATGAAAGAGACTAATCAAATGCAGCCGTTTTATAATGATTGTGTTAAAGGTATTTATGTTATCTTTGCAGTCAGTCTACACTGTAAGAATGTTTAAATTAATATAACATAACTATTTTTAGAAAAAGTTAAATTACCCTTTAATATCTTTGAGGCTGTTTTATTTATCACCATGTTTTCTTAGAAACAAATGAGAACACCAAAGATGAGTTTGTTTTCTTAATTATGATAACAATATTTTCCAGATCGTCGCCGCCTCGACCACGTACTTGATTATTCTGATCCAGTTTCAACTCTCGTCCAAAACATCTAAAGAAGACGTGCGAGACCTTGATGTCATTAATTGTATTAATTATCTCAACAAGACCAACTCCTCTTACTGATTAAATTAGGATCAGTTGCAGAAAATAGGTTTATTACTGTTTTTATAAATGTTTCTAGATCAAATCAATTTTATTTATGTTATATTCTTATCACTTTAGGATCAAGGTATAAATATATAAAATGTTAGATTTTAATATTTATTATCATTTTTTAGTTGTTAGTATCTTCCCATATTATTTTTTATACCGCGTTGGACAAATGTCATAGTGGGATATAAACTATGCAGCACTAAGTGAATAACGGAAGAATGTATTAATTATTATTAGCACCGCGTCTTACTACCCGTTCGGGTTATACGCACTTACGCTAATGTGTAATGGTAGGGTAATTGTGAGATGAAAATGAAGGACCTACAGTTTAACGTGGAATCCGAACCACGGTGGAGTCCCATTCACAAGATGTCTTGTCAGAGGTGAAGGAAGGGTTTAGTGATCAGATAAATCGGTGCCGGGACTGAGGATTGAACCCCGGACCTCTAGCATAGAAGTCTGACACCTTACCCCTAGACCGTCAGGTCACCGACAAGAATGTATTTCAATATAGCGAAAGTATATATACAAAGATATGCCATTTCATTTGGCATGCTCTATGCGCATGCGTTAGATATGGGCGTTGCTGTGTGCTCATACCTAAGATACTAACTCAGCCAGGCGTGGGTAACAAGTACATTAGTTATCATGGAACCGTGGTCGGTAGAAAGAACACCGTGGATTCGCAGTGGAGACTTGTTTTTAAAATGAGTCTTTCATCACTGTGCAAAGAATCTTTCGAATCCATTTCAGGCTGGGGCGTCGTGACAAATTCCCTATATCAATGGACGATCGTAAGGTGGATTAAACAGTTTCACTGCACTTCATTATACCGTAACTTTTAAAAAAAACTGGTTGTCGACGAATTCATTGGGTGCTGGAGGCCCAACAAGCGCTAAGCCGAAAGTCCTCGGTGATCGACTGTCAGGCACACCTTGACGCTACAAATGTCATCTCACTCTCTGCACCAGATCATTCACGATGACCTTCATTCCCCCCTCCCCCCCCCTAAATGATAAAGAACTTGCAACAGTTGACACCATAAGATAAAGTTCAAGGAAGAACTTTGCCTAAGATTGTCTTGGACGTTTGGAAGATGACCCACAGATCTTGAATAACCTCTTGATGTATATTAATGCCTATTTTGACACACCAGGGGCATTAAAAAGTAGAATTTCCGATATCGGAGGCTTCTTAATACACTCTAGTGGTGACCTGGCGGTCTAGGGGTAAGGTGTCAGACTTCTATGCTGGCGGCCGGGGTTCAATCCTCGGTCCCGGAAAAGATTTATCTGATTACGAAACCCTTCCTTCACCTCTGACAAGACATCTTGTGAATGTGTGGAATACCCAGGCCTCCACCGTGGTTTGGATCCCAATTTAAACTGTAGGTCCTTCATTTCATTTCACAATCACCCTACCATTACACCTTAGCGTGAGTGCGTACAACCCGAACGGGTAGTAAGACGCGGTGCTAATAATAATAGTCTAAGGGAATGTGACACACTGCGTTTAATATGCAATCCTTCATCTCGGACTTACCAAACCCTTCCTTCACCTCTGACAAGACATCCTGTGAACGTGTGGAATGCCAGGCCTCCACCGTGGTTCGTATTCCACGTTAAACTGTAGGACCTTCATTTCATCTCACAATCACCCAACCATTACATATAAGCGTAAGAGCGTATGACCTGAACGGGTAGTAAGACGCGGTGCTAATAATAATAATAATTCATCTCGGATGGACAACGATTGAGGGCGTGCGGAGAGCACCTGACTCTTGAGGTACCCCCACATAATGAAGTCTGGTCCGATAAATTCCAGTGACCACGCTGGCCTGTGAATGTCCCCAAATCTGGAAATCAGTCGACCGGGAAATGCACCTTGTAAGAGGGCCATGGACTGGTGGGCAGTATGAGATATTGCCCCACCTTGTAAAAGGGCCATGGACTGGTGGGCAGTATGAGCTATTGCTCCACCTTGTAAGAGGGCCATGGACTGGTGGGCAGTATGAGATATTGCCCCACCTTGTAAAAGGGCCATGGACTGGTGGGCAGTATGAGCTATTGCCCCACCTTGTAAGAGGGCCATGGACTGGTGGGCAGTATGAGATATTGCCCCACCTTGTAAAAGGGCCATGGACTGGTGGGCAGTATGAGATATTGCCCCACCTTGTAAGAGGGCCATGGACTGGTGGGCAGTATGAGCTATTGCCCCACCTTGTAAAAGGGCCATGGACTGGTGGGCAGTATGAGATATTGCCCCACCTTGTAAGAGGGCCATGGACTGGTGGGCAGTATGAGATATTGCCCCACCTTGTAAAAGGGCCATGGACTGGTGGGCAGTATGAGATATTGCCCCACCTTGTAAGAGGGCCATGGACCGTTGGGCAGTATGAGATATTGCCCCACCTTGTAAAAGGACCATGGACTGGTCGGCAGTATGAGATATTGACCCACCTTTTAAGAGGGCCATGGACCGGTGGGCAGTATGAGCTATTGCCCCACCTTGTAAAAGGACCATGGACTGGTCGGCATTATGAGATATTGACCCACCTTGTAAAATGGCCATGGACTGGTGGGCAGTATGAGCTATTGCCCCACCTTGTAAGAGGGCCATGGACCAGTGGGCAGTATGAGATATTGCCCCACCTTGTAAGAGGGCCATGGACCGGCGGGCAGTATGAGCTATTGCCCCACCTTGTTGAAACCATAGTTGTGGCAGTTTTCGGGCGGTAAGCTCCGGAAGGAAGAGCTTGTTCAAAAGCTGGACGTAGCAATCGCTGTTAACCGTTATCAGCACTAACCCAAGCGTTCTTAAAGAAAAATATGGGTCGATGATGCCAAACTCTGCATCACACTGTCAAACGTTCACCGCGGAGGAGTTTTTCATGCATCTAGAGTGTGTTATTATTATTATTATTATTATTATTATTATTATTACTATTATTAGCACCGCGTCTTACTACCCGTTCGGGTTGTACGCACTCACGCTAATGCGTAATGGTAGGGTGATTGTTAGATGGAATGGAGGACCTACAGTTTCACGTGGAATCCGAACCACGGTGGAGGCCTGGCATTCCCCATATTCACAAGTTGTGATTAATACGCGTCTTGTCAGAGGTGAATGAGGGGTTTAGTACATTCCTTTAGAAATGTTGGATCGTGTGATGCAAGGTTTAGTCCACCGCCTGTAGGAGTGTGTTACTCGTGACGGTGGACACCTACCTGCATGGTATAATATTCAAGAAATGGGATCTGATTTTCATTAAATGAGAATGGAATATATTTGTTTATATACCGGTGCTATTTAGAAATATATTCTTCCAGTACTCACTTCATGCTTCGTTTATATCATACTTTGACTTTAACCCAACCTTTTTTAAATAATGTAATAAAAGACGTAACTAAAAATTCTGTTTTAGTGAACTATTCATTAATTACTACTCAAATTCTACTAGTCGTATTCTTAGATTTACTATTGTTTTATTATTACTTAGTCGTTTTTGGGTAATTTTCTCATTTCTTTTAATAGAAATTAAAAAAATAAAGTTCACTAACAATAATCCAGGGAATATTTGATGTAATAAAGTGTGTCTATATTTAAATAAATATTTATGGGAGACCAGACATTTTTTTTCTTCGATATAATTAAGAGATTAGTATATATATTCAATTAGTTTGCCAGTAATTTACACAAAGATATATATGAAGAAAATACATTTGTTACTAGAAGTATAAATACACGATGTTTGGATCTATGTGGGAGGAAAATGAGGTGTGGAAAGTATACCTGAAACCAACATGTGAATTCGGTACGTAAATAAGCCGTATTTCCAATCGTTCCAGAGATAAAGACTTCTTAACTTCGTTTGGGACAGCACCACTTGAAACATTTCTTTAGTACTTCTTGTATGTGGCTAAATCTATGCTGGTACACTAACAGAATTTAATTTATAAGGATAGTGGTGATTTAACAGGGCTATTAATAATTTCAGCGGGAAATTGGAAGGATTTATGTTTGGTAGCATCAAACGTAAGAAATATCTACAAGCGATTTTTGTGTTGTTTATAGGTTTACTATCTACACCCTATTTATTTCCCACATAAATATATATAATCTGTGGATTATATTAAACATAATATATTATATTCTGAAAATTGAAAACTGACACCTGGACACGGGAATCGAACCCGGGACCTTTGGCTTAGTACGCCAATGCTCTTACCACTGAGCTATCCAGGACTCGTCCCGTGCCCATGGTCATTCTTCACTCATAGTGAAGTGAGCATTGGCGTACTAAGCCGAAGGTCCCGGGTTCGATTCCCGTGTCCAGGTGTCATTTTTCAATTTTCAGAATATGATATCTAAGAGGGATTATCCCCACTAAAATGCATTAACAATAGTTTCGGATATTTGTTTCATAATATATTATGTCAATTTATTTTAATAATTTAACAAAATGTTCAATCACAAAAATGGATGCATACTTATCATACTTATTAAAATGAAGAGTTGAAAGATAATTTTAATTAATAATTATTACTTACTACGACTACATTAATAGAAAAAAAAGAAGCACGTAGGCCTTGATTTTAACGAAATTTTACGATTTTAATCAATAGCTTAGGTTTTTCCAGTACCACGTCTTGCTACTAGTTAGGGTTGTACCCATTTGACCTAATACGCTTGTAGTATAGAGATAGGGAGGTTGAGTTTAAAGATAGTATGCCCTAATTTTCATGGAGGGAGAGTTTAAAACCATTCAGGATTAACTTTCCTCAGTACACCCGAACTAGATTTGAGCTTCGATCTCCCTGTCATCGGCAGTCTAGTCCATAACGAGAGTACCACCTTAGACCATGTGACCACCAAAGATTATAGCCATTAGTTTGGGGTATATGGTTTTATAAACTTCACTAACAGATCAATTAGTAAAATAATGAAAATTGAAAATTTTTAGAGCTTATATCAAAAAGTACAGTAATAAATTAAAATATGAAAGGTGATTTTTTGGTAAAGAGAAAACAAGAAATGTTGTACATAGGCCTTAAAAAATATTATTGTCTGTAATTGTCGCAACTGAATAAATATTTCACACTTATGGCAATCTATTACTTTCCTACAAGAAGCTTGAGAATTAAACTCTCATAATCATCGAGAAAGAGTTAAATCTCAATTTTACAGAAGGGACTTTACAAAAAAAGGTCACTTTCTCCAAGTGAACCGCAAACAATAAAGATTAGTATTAAATGGAAAATATATTATTGGATTAATTAATGCATACATATTTTAATTAAAAAGTCACTTTCAGTTAAAAATCATTAAGATTACCATGAATTGACACATAAGCTCAAAAATGAATGTAGAAAGAAAATGAAAGCTAAATAAATGTAATAGGTTAAAAGCTTTAATAATAATAACTTTAAATTATTATTATTAATATTATTATTATTAAGAATAATATTTAGCACCACGTCTTACTACCCGTTGGGGTTATACGCTTTAAGTACTAATTACTCTAATGGATTAGGAATTGGGAAGGTTGAATTAGAGGAAGTGAACCCGCATTTGCGTGAAGGGAGAGTGTAAAACCATTTAGGAAAAACCCCCCACAGTTCACACGACCGAGATTCGAACCTAGATCTCCCCGTCCTCGGCAGTCGAGCTCAACACGACAAGCGCGTTAGCCAACTACGCCCCCGAGGCGGGTTATTATTATTAGTATTATTATTATTAGTACTGCGTCTTACTACCCGTTCGGGTTATACGCACTTACACTAATGTGTAATGGTAGGGTGATTGTGAGATGAAATGGAGGACCTACAGTTTAACGTGGAATCTGAACCACGGTGGAGGCCTGGAATTCCCCACATACACAAGATGTCTTGTCAGAGGTGAAGGAAGGGTATAGTAATCAGATTAATCTGTGCCGGGACCGAGGATTGAACCCCGGCCGCCAGCATAGAAGTCTGACACCTTACCCATAGACCGCCAGGTCACCTA
>CABEEJ010008364.1:0-24397 GCA_901482245.1 Timema douglasi
ACCCCTCCCACTAGTCAATTAAGGACCCCCTTTGTTCGCTAATTAGGCTATTGTTCTGTCCCAGAAACCGCGTTTCCGTCTTACTCATTTTATCCTTGAACTTTTCATTTGTTTCCTCAGTCAGTCCCCAGGTATGCGATGTTTATGTTGGAACTATCTTTGTCTTGAGAACTTCTTTATTTCCATCCCAAATTACCAAACTCTAAAATGTAAACTTTTCTACCAGTTGGTATTCCTGTATTACCTTGTAAAAGCGGTGGTTAAGTGTGAGATTGTTATTCTAATGTAAATATTGACATCTCTTAATTCGAGTCATAGGAAATTATAAGAGGTGGTTAAATCAGAATTATCGACCATCGTGACTTTGGAACTACTTTGTTTCTCTATCGGTAGATGTTGACATTTGGATAACAAATGGTGGGAATGAACTTGAGACATCACAACCTACATGACGTGATGCTCCCTCGATAGATCCTAGCATCGTTAGTGCACGTGAATATAGTAGTACTGAATCGCTTTTCTCGTTGTGGGCTCCACCCTCAAACCCCCAGTGAGTGTAAACTAATGTAATTCCAGCGTCATTTTGATCGTTGATTTATTTTTACAATTTTGATTCTAAATATCCCATAAATGTGTCAGAAAATAAAAAAATGTGTGGAAAATGAGCAAAATTTACCTAAAATCCAAAAAATCTAGCTCTGTTGCAATCATTTTTTAGATACGTCTTACCGTTTAGCCATAAGAGGCCTCCAAAGAAAGGTCCGCACCGACTTTATGGTTGCTCTACCATTTTGAATTTTTTTTGGGGGTTAAAAATTTAATTTTTTAACTTTTTGGAATTTTCCCGTCGGTTACAGGCTAGAAAATATAAGTTTGCCGAGTTTCAAGTTTATATCTGGAAGTGGGTAAACATTAATGTGAGTGAGTCAGCCATGTGGCTTTATAGTATTGTGATTTATGGTAGGATTAGATTATTGAGGGAACAATAGCTAAGATTTAATGATACGTATATCACCAACATAAAATATCACACTGTCACTCCAACACTACCAGGAAGCTTAATTTGAGTATAGACTAAATTAAGACGGTGTTGGAGTATTTATACATCGCCTTCCTGTGACTTTGAGAAGCGCTCAGAAATTGTACGTGATACTCTTGCCAAAATTATTCTTACTTCACACATTTACATAAAAAAGGAATAATATATATGTACGGCAGAGTCCCGGTCATCCGACATGAACGGGATTGATAGGTGGTCGACTAACCGAAATGTCGGCTAATACGGAAACAAGGGGTGGGGCTCGAACGAAACAGATCAAAATTTAACGGAAGTGCAGAATAGGTATGAAAATAACTACTCCAGAGTATAAGTTATGCAATCAATTACAAAACTACTATTTTATTAATGTAAACAAAACAAAAGGTTTTAAATCAATTAGATGCAACTTTTATCAAAAATACTGTAGAATGCAAAATGCACAAGTCACTGTTTATAAAAATGATTATTGAAGTTTGTTTCCCAGCTTTACTTCTCTTCATTGCGGTGAAGTCACTCCAATAGCACGATGTCAAGTGTAGAATCCCATCATTTTGAAATACACATAAAAAAAATCGTGAATAAATTAGAATATAGTACATTACCTACTATCCGACATTTCGTTTTATCCGGACCCGCCTCGGTGGCGTAGTTGGCTAACGCGCTAGTCGTGTTGAGCTCGACTGCTGAGGACGGGGAGATCGAGGTTCGAATCTCGGTCGGGTGAACTGAGAGTGGTTTTTCCTAAATGGTTGTCCACTCTCCCTCCACTCAAATGCGGGTTCACTTCCTCTAATTCAATCTTCCCAATTCCTAATCCATTAGCGTAATTAGTACTTAAAAGCGGATAACCCGAAAGGGTAATAAGACGCGGTGCTAATATTATATTATTATATACTATTTTATCCGGCATATATATATTTTAAAACGTTTAGTCTATTAATTTGATTTGTTTGCATACGAGATTTTTATATCCAGTACTTATAAGTATAGTATATCATTGCAAATTTGTGTATAGTTCACTGGTCATAGTAAGGGCCTTTTAGAAAAATACAAACTTTATTTTTGCGCCCAAAATTGATCACATAATTTATTTTATTAGTGCTATGTTACAGTTAAGCACCTGTTAACCGTTGGAGCTGTCACTTTTGATAGATCCTATAAATACTATTTCTTAAAAGTGACAGCTGCATTTAACATGACTTGACGTGCGAATACGTCAGTTCGTGCTATCTACAGCTGTCACACATTTTATAGATATTATAAATAGCCAACGTTACTCTATCACTTATTGTTTCCCTCCTCCAGATTTCGTCTGGGTGTTGATAAGGGCCCTTACACTTTTCTTTGTCCTGCCTAGGGATGTAAAAAAAATTACTGATACTTTACTAATATCGTTATTTTCCTCCCGATACTAGTATTTTTTTACTCGATGCTTTTTTTCCCCTGATATTAGTACTCACACTCCGGTATCGGATAGGTATCGAAAGAAACAACTTTTTCGTTATTTTCACTCATGCTGGGACTAAACTAATGTTTACAACGGTGGACTGTGGAGGAAGAACCAATGACACTATTTTTCAATTTTCGCTCATATTCTGAAACTCTAGTATTCAATCTCTTTTCGCTCCTCATAATTCATAGATGTTCTTCCATCTTTGTTTATCAATATAGCCTCACGCGTGAAGGGAGTGAGTGGCGACCATTCTACTACCCCCTTCCTTAATCAATGAGCACAGTCATCACAAACCAAACAAAAGCAGCTTTTGTTGAGCTCAATGAACTCACTCCACTTAAGGGTGCCTCAAGCAAACGAGGCAGAAAAGTTTACGTGCGTTGTTTAAACAGATGAAGCGGGGCAGGCGTCCATTCTTCTACTGTTTGTCAATAGTGTATTTATTATTATTATTATTATTTAGCACCACGTCTTACTAACCGTTCGGGTTATACGCTTAAATACTAATTAAGATAATGGATTAGGAATTGGGTAGGTTTAATTTAGAGGAAGTGAGCCCACATTTGCGTTGAGAAAGAGTGGAAAACCATTTAGGAACCTCCTCCCCCAGTTCACCCGACCGAGATTCTAACCTTGATCTTTCCGTCCTCGGCAGTCTAGCTCATCACTAAACTAGCGTGTTAGACAACTATGCCACCTAGGTGGATTGTCAATATAATAGTTAATAATTTATATTGATACATGGGGGTCCTTAGTGCGGGAGTTGGGGGGACGCTGGTTCCATGTTGATTTAAATATTAATCTCTGGAACTACACTCGATTTAATTCATTAGAGCCCATAAATAAATATTACATACTATATTTACATTATTGTACAGTACACTACGGTAATCAAGTAAAATATAATGTCTTTCGTTTTGATTTCAAGTCAAAAAAGACTTTCTCACCAAAGATTTGGTACTGTTGTCCAGAAGTTCATCTTCACTACAAAAGCTTTTAAAGCTATCTAATTCTTTAAATTGAAAATCTAAATATTTTGTTATTTCAGAGTTTTCTATCTGAGTCTTAACTTTAATTCTTACCACTCCTTAATTAAAACTACTTAACAATGTTTTCTAAAATGCTATGCGATTCCTCCCAGGCACAACAAAAAGCTTTTCTTCATATGAAATTACAAACATTAAGCGAACAATCTTACCAAACTTATCTTGAACTAGCTAAATCATTTCATACTATTTGATTAAGTGAAACCTTAGACTTCATAAATATCTAAGTTGACAACATCATTTATAGTAAATATATAATATTTAACAAAAAAACTCGATACCTTATCTCTCACCCGCCTCGATGGCGTAGTTGGCTAACGCGCTTGTCGTGTTGATCTCGACTGCTGAGGATGGGGAGATCGAAGTTCGAATCTAGGTCGGGTGAACTGGGGGTGGTTTTTCCTAAATGGTTTTCCACTCTCCCTCCACGCAAATGCGAGTTCACTTCCTCTAATTCAACCTTCCCAATTCCTAATTCATTAGAGTAATTAGTACTTAAAGCGTATAACCCGCACGGGTAGTAAGACGCGGTGCTAAATATTATTATTATTTTTAATACCTTATCTCAAACCCAGCAACCAAAACCAAGCGCCCACAATTCTAACTTCAAATTTTATCCTAAATAACTCAATTTATCAAAACTAAAACAAATACTTAAGTCCCTGCCTACCCTCTCTGCAGGTGTGTTTAGCTTTCAACTCTCAAAATAGATGGCATTGCTAACGTTATACAAACTGGTGGATTCCAACCATTATGTTGGCAGAATAACTGGTTTGTTTAAGGCTGAACCTACCCATAAATGCACGGTTATAAACAAACAATTTTTTTTTAATGTCTAATAATTCAACATTGTTGTTTTTTATTTATTTTAGTAACATATCTGGGCATCTTTTATAATTCTTATGGAATTTTCAAACCATACTAAGAATAGTTATTGAAATTTTTCGTTAAAATGTTTCCGTTTCAATGCATTTTAAGGCCCTGCCTACCCTCTCTGGCGGTGTGTTGAGCTTTAAGCTCTCAAAATAGATAGCGTTGCTAACGTTATACAAACTGGTGGATTCCAGGCATCAGGTTGGCAGCATTACTGGTTAGTTTAAACAATTGGGAGGCTGGCTGACCGCGACCGGTAATCAGCCGAGGTCGAAAGTAGACTTTTCCTAGAACTGATAGAAATAAGAAGTGTAGTGCCGGACCGTAAAGTGTGTAGGCGACCCAGTTGGACTAAACGTGGGGAGATAAAACATCAGCAGAAAAATTAGCCTATTCGTCCCAGCCAGCTAGACGCTTCTCTCTGGGGGTTCAAATCCCTGCTGAGGGGATTTTGGGAAGATTTTATTCAATCGTTTCCTTTAACTCTCCCACGCAAATGTGGGTACATTTCTTTTATTAATTCTGCCTGCTTAGGTATGAACTAATTACGCCAGTGTGTTGGGGATAAATACATTTCAATTTAGAGGAAGTGTACCCGCATTCGTGTGGAGAGAGAGTGGGAAAATATTTAGGAAATATCACCCGATAATGATTGAGCCACGATCTGCCAGTCATCGGCAGACTAGTCTATTGCGAGAGTGACGCCTTAGACCATGTGGCCACCAAAGTGAGATATTACCCATCATATCAAAAAATTACTAAACGATTAAAATAACATGACTTACCAAATCTTTAAAAATTACGTAAGCTAGAGAGGTGGGTGGGAGCTCATGTGAGGGAGGGAGGTTCTAAAATCATGTAAAAAAGCCTTACGTAATTTAGGGATGGCTCCCTCGCAATAACAACTATGGGCCATATATACAAGGCCTAGCAGCTGGGTCATGTTATTGAGCAGAGTAGAAACGAACTCAGGTCATTGCTTTATAAATCACCCTTTTAAAAAAGTCTTGAACTTTTTTTTCAAATAAATATCTGGGGAGGGTAGTGATAAATAATACTGTATACTTATTTATCAGAGAAAAAACTATGGAAGGTAATATTAGAGGTAACTTAGTTTTGAAGATTTTGTCACTAACTATAATAAATAACCTATACGAGAGAGTATGTGGCTTACGATTTTGTCGTACTATTTATTTGAGTTTGCTAGTAGGCAGGTAAAATAAAAAATAACTAAAATTTAATGTGCTAAATTTGGCCACTGTGCTTTGATTAATTTTTAAACTTTAAAGGCTAAAGAGGCAATAAAATATTTTAAAAGCAGTTTCATTTCAAAGACTAGAACAATTTTGACTATAAATATATCTGTTATTTTTATTACTGGTATCAGCGCGTCATACTACCTGTTCATGTTATACGCATATATGGTAATCTAATTGGGTAGTAATGAGGAAGAAAGCATTTGAGAGGTTATCTAGCAGCATTTTTATTTTGGGAGATGGGGAAACAATTTAGGAAAAACTACCCTCAATAGACCCGACCAGGATTTGAACCCCAAGCACTCCGCTATCAGCAGGCCAACTTAACACTGGAGTGTTAGACCACTCGGCAACTGAAGTGGGTATCTGTTATTTAATACGGTGCTTACAGTTTTCAAACATCTATACAGTGGCGCGTGGTGACTTTTCTCAAAGAGGACTAGGTTTGAAGACACCTTTCATTATGGGGTATAATGTACAATATCTTAACTCAGCAAATACACTTTTACAGGTAGGCAATTTATCTCCCTCCAACCGATTCACAATATTTAGACATGGAATAAACAAACAAATACATAAAATAAAACCAAAACATGGAAAAAAATAAACACATAAATAATTAAACAATTAAATTTAAAAAAATTGAATCTTACCTTTATTGGTATATTAGTGTAATCCTTCTGTCACCTTTCTGAATGAATTTGTCGATAACAGCGTCGTAGAATGATTTTTGACTCTGCCGTTCATCTATCAATCCTTTTTCGGCTGACAACAGGGGAAGTGTGGAGAGCCTATTCTCACACTGGGTGCTACGAACAGTCGTCTTAATACGTTTCAAACAAGAGAAGGTGCGCTCAACAGTGGATGTGCTTACTGGTATTGTTGATATCAAACAATACAATTTATATGTTTCTTGGATCGCTTCTTTTGCTAAGTCTGTTTCTTCCAGGAACTTCATAATTTCAGTCACAGTCTTATCTGAAAAGCCTGATAGTCTGTAAACTGACACTAATTCACTCCGAAAATTGCCAAAATTGAAAAGACTACCATAGCTGGACTTATGTGACAAATATAAACTTTCAGGAAATCGAGATTTGAAGCTTTGAAATTTTTTTGAATCTAGCAGCTCAATAAATTGTAGATCATTAAGATCTTGAAACCTCAACTCCATTTGCCCAACCATGGTGTAATAATTTCATTATAAAGACGCACATATTTATTTCTGGGATTCAATGAGCCATCTTCTCTACGTCTCTTCTTAGGAGCTTCCACGTTAGTCATCATCTTCTAATTTTCTATACGTCTCTTCAAAGTCATTTCTAGCATCTTTGAGGTGAGAAATTGTCTCTTTTACTTTATCGATGCACTATTTCACATCGAAAGTTTTGGTTTGAACAATTTTGAATAATTTGTCGGTGAGAGAAAAAATGTTGCTCAAAACCTTCAGTAGAAAGGCGAAATCGAAATCTCTCAATGATGACGCATACCCTTTAGCAGTAACGAAAGCATCAGTATCCCAACTATCTGGATTTTCAGCAATATTCTCAAAAAACTGTATGAGCTCTGTTTTATTTTCATTCGCCGTGTTCACAATTCTGGAATTATAATTCCACCTTGTACTGACAACTGTTGGAAACCGCTTCTTTACAATCAGATTGATTAAGAGCGTTAATGCGTTTCGATGAATGTGAAAAGAAATTTGGAATTACATTCAATGTCTTAAAAAATATCTTGCATTCTGTTATATGATTCACAGACTTTGAAAGAACTGGATTGATTTTGTGAGCATAACAGTGGATGAAGAGTGCACCTGGGCACTTCTTTTTATGTAGCGGCTCCATCATACGCTTGTGCTACAAGTTTTTGCTCACAATTGAAACTTGAAAGGATTCGAAAAACATGCTCACTTAAATTAATTGCAATACGATCACTGCTGACATCTAAAAAACCAATAAATATTTCATATATTTGGCCATCTTTCACATATCGAAGGACTGTCGAAAGTTGAGAGAGCTTTGCAATGTCCGTAGTTTCATCCAACATTATTGCTAGAAAAAATGCATCATTTATTTACGACTTAATCTTATCCAAAATTACATCACCAGCACATTCAATTATGTCATTTTGAATTTTGTTGGAGGTTCCTTTAAACGCTCCCCTACTCTGGAGATGAAAATCTAATTTACTATCGTATTTAGAAAGTAACTACATTAGTTCAATGTAGTTTCCCCGGTTAAGGGAATCTTCCCGTTCGTCGTGACCTCTGAATGGCATCTCTTGCTTAGCCAAAAAACAGCACACATCAATTAATCGTTTCATTAGTTATCGGTTTGAATGAATCAACCTCTGCATTATGTTTTAAAACGTCTAACCTTTTTTGCTCACTCAGTTGAAAATTTATTCTGGTTTTCCCGAAAGTTTATTAATTTAGTTATTGCAGATAGGTGTGAGTGAGACTTTTCACGGCGCATCTTGGCTTTGGGAAAATTGCTGATATCACAAAATCCGTTATTATTCCACACTCCCTGATTTGTTCGAACAACACACAAGGCCAACAATACAGCCTGTTTCTTGATTTTCATGCAGTTAACCATTTTGAAGAAGTATAATATTCTGTTTTGAAATTACGTGTATAGTCTTTCCTTTTTGTTTTAGCAGAAATGTCTGGAGTTGGCCTACCTTTCATTATTACTTGCTGCTTTTCTTCAAAAGTGAGGGCTCCAAACGAAAACTGCTAATAATCGGTTGAGAGCACAGCATTGCGAAAGGTGATCGGCACTGATACATCCCACTGAACTACCCTGCTACTTGTCTCAGGTCCCTTCCCCAAGCTTTGTTGTGAGAGAACAGTTTCCAAATCCGAGTCCCTTCAATATTTCACACTTTCAAACATTGTCAAACTAAATTGACTATCGGACACTTTAACACTTCACAAGATCTCTTTTGTCAATGGAAACAATTATATGCTTAGTAACCACAACACTACCACTTATAAGAAGCAAACAAAAATTACATTTACCTGTGACAGAACGCCAAGGTTTAGCATATATTATAGAGACGGACTAGGATGGCTTCAACTAGTCCTCTCCCCGGTAAGAGCCGATAAGATTCGAGCGCTTCCGATGTTAGTTGGGAGAGAGGGAGGGGTCCACGCAAGCAGCGGGAATATCATTGAGTATTGTGACAGCGCTTCTGATGTTAGTGTGTTGTCATTGTAGAGAGGGAAGGGGGTGTGAGGGCAGCGCACAAATAGCTAGAATATCGTTGAGGATTGTGACGCAAATTGAGACTCAGATTTTATTTTATGCTTTTATTTCCCGTTAAAATTTAACTCAAAATAAATAAACTAAAAATGTCTGGGGACTAGCCTAGTCCTACTAGTCCATTGACGGTACGCCACTGCATCTATAGTATTTACACAATTTTCCAGAAATAAATGTTTTTGGGAATATTTTTTTATCCTATTGGTAGATTTTAACTTGAGTAATATTTCCACGATGTCAGCCTGCAAGCAGGCTATACCAATCGAGAGGCTGCCGTATGTTGGTGAAGATAGGGCCAACATTTTCGGGTTGAGGGTGTCATGTGGTCAGCACAACGAACCCTCCAGCCTTCTATCTCAGTTTTCTAGACTGAAGCGCTACTTATTCATTCAATGTAGCACCTCATTTGTCCTCACGAGGTTGATTTTGGTTCCGTTTCAGACCCACTGCTTCGCAGACAGAATCGGGACTTCGGGACCTGAAGTCAGTAAATCTGACCACTATACCACAGAGGCTGTTGGGTATCAACTACCTACTTACTTACTTTGTGGCATTGTGAACACAAAAGTTCATTAACTCTAATGGTTTTAAATATATTTTACTTATCAACGACTCCATGTCGTAGTAAAGATTATTAAAGCGCTATGACTGAGCAATGATTACGTAAATTAATCAGCTCTAGTAACTTTGCTAGTTCGATTCCCTGTAAGTTTGAAATTACTTAGTACTAGCGTCATACGAACTCGGCCAAGGCACAAGAGATTTTGAACATACTATAAGTGCGTTACACAGTGTTGGTAACATTTACTTTCAGCTAAGAGCTTTTTTAGAAAAAGTATTTGAAATATCAGAATAATCGCTACATTGTTATATATAAATATTTATTTGCATCTTAATTTTGATATTATTTCTACCATAAATAAAATAGTATCGCTACCCATCCGTTGTACTTAAATTAGTAAATACAGATAGCCTAAACGCCAGTAATATGATATCATTATACAAAACTTGCCCTTCACGACAAGCAGTTAAATAATCAATTATATAATTGAGTTTCTTTGTGCGCCCTTTCTTCCTTCGACCCATGTTTCACTTGTTATTCACAAGGATATAAAATAATATTGTGTAAATACTTTTCCACCTCAAAATTTATACAATCCATTGGATCTTGTTCGAAAAGTAAAAATAGTCACATTTTTAATTATATAAAAATAATCATCGTGCGTACTTATTGTTCGGGATATGATACATTTCTTCTGAAAATAGCGCACAAACTGCGAGAATGCAACAAATTCAAATTCAAAGTAATCACATTTAACAAGCTAATAAAATAAAATTAACATATTCACACTTTGAGTAGGCCCTACAAAAAACTTCGTTCATTAATTTTTTTTTTAAATAACTTATTCCAAAGTCAAATCCTAGACCGTAAACTAAATATAGTAGATAAAAACATACTGAGAACGTCTCCAAATTACATTTAGATCAAATTTTATTTAAAATTACTGTTNTTATTCCAAAGTCAAATCCTAGACCGTAAACTAAATATAGTAGATAAAAACATACTGAGAACGTCTCCAAATTACATTTAGATCAAATTTTATTTAAAATTACTGTTTGATATGAGCATGAATGTTTATTTTTATATATTATAATAGTGGATTAAAAATTCAATGTACAGTAGTTTTCATATACTCTGAATATTAAAACTTATTATTACAACGTGTAATGCTCAATAAAGAGAAAACCCATGAAAGAATGTAGGATAAGAGTGAAGAATTTTACATGTTTTACTGCCTCAGGTAAATAATGAAAATAATGTATCACTAAAGTAATACTTTCATTGAAGTAAGTAGGGACCAACTATATTTATTCACACAGCAGTTAAGACTTTGTGAGTATTTTAGTTACTGAATATATTAAGCTATTTATATTTAACCACGCAAATTGTCATAATTGGACATTGGCCCTTCTTATCCCAATGCACATGGTATTAATGTTTCTTTGACTCAAGAAGGTCAGAGATTAGTTTAACCCTCCATTGCCGCCTGAATTCCGATACAGCAGGTTAGCCAACGCTTGCAAAACGGTACTAGCTTGTAAATGGGTAATGATCATACTAATGGCACCTATTATCAACTAAGATAACTATTTGTAGAAGGAAAAGTTGTATTTAAAACTATGTATTCTTACTAAAGTGTCGACTTTTGAGTCGTTAGAGCTCAATATCGTCGTGATTATTGAAGCCAACTCAAATTTAAAAATACGTTTAAAAATAAAAATAAATTATTTATTAAATAATATGTTATAAACAAACATTCTATCTTAATTGTACAAATAAAATAAATCTATTAATAATTTTTGTTTTTCCATTTAAAATGCATTGAAATGGAAACATTTTAACGAAAATATTTCAATAACTATTTTTAGCATGGTTTGAAAATTCCATAAGAATTATGAAAGATGCCCAGATATGTTACTAAAATAAATTTTAAAAATGTTGAATCATTAGATATATTTTTAAAAACTTTTTTTGTTTATAACCGTGCATTTATGGGTGGGGTCAGCCCTAATTCATATACCAATTTTAAAACTATCTAATTCATTCAATTTAAAAGCTATATATTTTGTTATAGTTATAGCTATTCCTGAGTTTTCTATCTAAATTTTAACTTTATTACCACTCCTTACTTTAAACTACTTTAGAATATTTTCTGATACGTATTATTATTATTATTATTATTATTATTATTAGCACCGCTTCTTACTACCTGTTCGGGTCATACACACTTACGCTAGTGTGTAATGGTAGGGTGATTGTGAAATGAAATGGAGGACCTATAGTTTAACATAGGATCCGATCCACGGTGGAGGCCTGGCATTCCACAAATTCACAAGTTGTGATTAATACACGTCTTGTCAGAGGTGAAAAAAGGGTTTGGCAATCAGATAAATCTGTGCCGGGACCGAGGAATGAACCCCGGACCCCCAACACTAAAGTCTGATACCTTACCCCTAGACCGGCAGGTCACCAATATGTTGTAATACTGTTAAAAAGGTTTATGACTGGGTTTTTTTCTATGTGTAGTAATAGACATTAAGATTTTTCATATTTATAGGGTTGTTAATGATACTATTATTAACACACAAAAAATGGAATTGGTTTTTTATTAAAAATTATTTATTTATTTATTATAATAAAAACTAATATGAGATTAAATGCTATTTAAAAAAAATTATATTCTTAAAAAAATTAATAATCAATACTAGGCCATCAACATATCAAAGTCAACAATATATAGAAAATAAATAAAACAGTCATATAGTTCTCTTATATAGACCTAAAATTTAACTCTCAGAAATGACAGCTGCTAAATACATGTTTTTGCAGATCATATGCTTTGGCGTAGGAATTCATAATATGGTTACTTTTCAGAGCTGTCTGTCTGCACCAAAGAAGTTGTGTGGGAGGTATACCATTAAACAGTTGGCAATTCTTTAAGTCAGCTGTTGTTTGCTTACCACATATTTTTGTGAGTCGACTAGTACTACAGTACTACTAGTACTCCCTTATCTATGACTGTTTTCAAACTGTCAGATGAAAAAATTTGTAAACACGTAAATTTTATTATATAGTGTGGGTTTTATGGTCAAATATTTTTGTTACAATGGAAAAATTACGAAAATGCTTTTTATTATGTATTAATAACTCCCATGAACCCATATTTTTGCCAAATAACAAAGACATAATCATTGGACGTGGACCAAAAACTAAAATTACTGATAAAAGATGTTCAAAAAACCAATGTAGGTACTGTAACTCCTAATGCACTTTGAAGTGTCCTCAATGTTATTATTTTGATATACAAAGGCCTCTACTTATTTATTGTTTGTGGGAATATGCTGAAAAATTCAAATCTCATTCAACTTTTCCAAGTATTCCTAAAACTATTTGTGTTTACCCCTTAAACGTTTCATTAAAGTTGGGACTTTTTTTATACAACTATGATAATTATAGTCAATAGTTAATGTTAAAAAAAGATTAAAGCTTAGTATTATTTGAAATTGGGCCAGTCAAAGAAACCAAATATGTCATCACTTTATCATAAAGTGGATCAGTTTCTTCATGTTCAATCTAACACGTCTCGCTGTCCAACTTTATGCTCATTTAAAGCAAGTACGAAGGCTGCGAATTATAGAACATCTTACTTATATAGAAATATTTTATATGTTAAGCAAATACTTACTTTATATTTTCAATAAAGTTACTACTAAATAACCTAACTAAGAAGCTTGAGATTGACCAAAAAAGTATAAAATTATTTTTTAAAAGCCCTCATCTTTATAATGTGCGTTTATACTAAAGTAACAAAGTCCAACAGCTTGTTCCTGCCAGGGACAAACTTATCAGAGAGATCAAGGTACTAGACCAGGCCTACATTCTGTAGTATTTTATAGGGCTCGCCAAGTTTGGTTTAAACTGGTTAGATTCATTATTTTATTTTAGCTAAATTTGGACACTCTTTGCCAACAAAATAATCATATTAATGATTTGAGATAGTACCAAACCTTATTAGACTATCCTGAACTTTGCTGAAATAAAATAAAATATTTTCTGATAATTTTGGCTAAATATTTACATCCTTAGCAAGATTATTAATTAGATCCAGCTTTAAAATATACAAGTAATTTTTAGTGTTCTATAAAAGTAGTCAAAGATGTTTGCATGGTTTGACTGAAATCAGATGTTTTGGACATAGTCGATATTTTGAGAACATTTCTAACTCAACTTTGTTTAAATTTCAGCCATTTTTGAAGTAACTCAGAATAAAATTAATTTAAATTAGTTGAATAATGATACCTGGATACGGGAACCGAACCCAGAAGCTTTGGCTTAGCACGCCACTGCGCTATCACTGAGTTATCCAGGGTCATAGTCTTCACTCAACAGGTGGCTGTGGAAAGTATCTGATAGTTCAAGATACGATTGGTCGCTAATTTGTAACTGGCAATTCCCACATGTCCATCACAGAACCGACCTTAAACTATGAGTGAGGAATGACTCTCATCACGGGACAAATCCTGAATAACTCAGTGGTAGAGCACTATCATGCTAAGCCAAAGGTTCCGGGTTCGATTCTTGTGTCCTTGTGTTTATTTAAAAAAAATCGAATTAATTGAAATGTGGTCTCCTCCATACGAAAAGTGTCATAATTACAACGATTTGCAACCTGTATGATAATATTCATCAGAATAAAATGTTTTGAACCAAAAATATGGCTTATTTTTGTGCTGTGAAAAACTGTTTTTGATCCAAGTTTCCTTTTATAGATATTTAAGTTATTCTTAAATGCTAAAAAACACACAAAAATAAAAAAGGTAGGCATTTGCACTGTTATAAAAATGGCCACTCCTCTAAAATAAAAAATGGTACAGTATATAGTGTATGTAGGCCCTACACCTAAAATTTCAATTCTAATATTTTTTAAATACATTTTTATTATTATCATCATCATCATCATCGACATCATTATTACTATTATTATTATTCAAAACTTTAATTTCAACATTTAAAAAAATAGTCCAGCAATCTGTGTTGGTTGATTTGTTATGGAATTATTTTATTACTTTACTACTTTATTAGACATTTACTTAAGTAATTTTCTATCCACCACCACAGGGATCAGCATAGCTGCTACACACACACACACACACTACTATGTTTATGATATCAAAGTTTTGAACTAAAATTTTCTCACAGTGTGCCTGACTGCAAATTCGACCCTCGGCGAAGTGAAGGTCAAACAACTAGGACCAAACAGATCTGGAATCAATGGATTGGCTCTGATAAGAAATGAATCCCATGTAGTTAAACATGGAGATACATTAGAAATCCTTCTAGGAGAATATTTCCACAAAGTGGAATTTGAACAACTCCCTTCTCAGGGGATAGGAGACACTTCCATCAATCTCGATGAAGGAGGAATAAGGCGAAGACTGGATGACACAGAGGTGGGGAATAAGAGGAAACGTGAACACTCCCCGACAGACGAAACAGTTTCAGCCAACTTACTCGGCGGAGTTTGTGAGCCGTGTATGCAAGATAAGTGGGAGGAGATTGACCAAGGAAAACTACTGGTGTTCACATCCAAAGGGGTTGAAAGTCGAGAGAAAGTAGGTAAACAAACAATCATATGATTAGATTAAATATTTATTATTTAAGTTAGAATGTCATCATCATCATCAACTGCATATTGCCAGGTCAGTTTAGTAAATTGCTCTAATCTTCCTCTATCCTTCCACCACACTTCCTCCTTTAATTCCTTCTATTCTTCTCTCACTTGCACACTTTCTGTCATCTGCTCCTCCCATCTCTTTTTTGGCCTCCCTGCGGTTTTTTCCTACTTCATTTTCAACAATTTCTTTGGCATCCTCTCTTTTTACATCTTCATTACATGCCCATCCCATCTCACTCTTGCATCCTCCACTACCTTATTTACTTCCTGTTCCCCTACTATTTCCCAATAACTTCATTCATAATCTTGTTTCTCCTCATGACAGCTCACATGCTCTCCTTGTCTCTCTTACGTTCACTGTCCATGTTTCTGCTGCATACGTGACAATGGGTACAAAGTATGCTGTGTACAACACTTCTTACCCTTTAAGGGGACTTCCCTTATCCATAAAAGGTTTCTTACACACCTATAGAACAACTCTCCCTGCTGTCCTCTTCTCATTACATCTTCTTTACTCCATCCAAATTTATAGATCTATTAGGCCTTGCCCTATTCCTTTTCATTACCATCACTTAATACTTTTTCATGCTAAATTTCATTCCATACTCTTTCACTTCCTTGTTCCGTTCTTGTAGTTGTTCCTGTACAAATACTTTAGATCGGTTATTAGCATGTCTAGTTATCATGCTGAGGGTACGAGTTTCAATTACCAGCATGGATTAAAAGTCTATCATTGGTAAAATTAGTAGGGACACTGAAATATTGCAAGACATATTTTTATGAACTAATTTTACTGGCTACACTAGGCTTCTTTAGTAAATGTAATATTGTTACAGCACATGCACTTAAGGTTAATGATTTCACATATTTTAATCATTAATAACAAGATTATAGTGGAAATTAGCAAAAGAATACAATTGGTAAATGCATGCTATTACTCGGTCAGTAAGTTGTTGACGTCTTGCATGTAAGTAAAGAACTGTAAAACTCAGAATATACAAAACAATTGTTTCACTGGTTGTTCTACATGTTTGTGAAACATAGTCTCTTAGCTTACATGATGAAAATAACTTTAGGGTGTTTGAAAACAAAGTATTTGGAAAAGTTTTGTCCAAAAAGGGGTGAAGATAGTGGAGGATGGAGGAAGCTACATTATGATGAGTTTCATAGTCTGTATTCCTGGTAATTATTATAATAATTATTATTAGCACCGCGTCTTACTACCCGTTCGGGTTATACGCACTTATGCTAATGTGTAATGGTAGGGTGATTGTGAGATGAAATGGAAGACCTACAGTTTAACGTGGAATCCGAACCACGGTGAAGGCCTGGCATTCCCCACATTCACAAGATTTCATGGTAATTGACCTAGATGTAGACGTGAGGATAAAATTAGAATGAACCTGAAAGAGATGGGGTGTAATAAGGTGGACTGGATAGAGGTAGCTCAATATAGGGATAGGATGTAATGAAGAGGCCTGGATAGAACTAACTTGCTCAAGATAGAGATAGGGTGTTTTGAGGTGGACTGAATAGAAGTAGCTCAAGACTGGTATTGGTGGCATACCTTTGTAAGTATAGCAATGAGCGTTCGAGTCTCTAATACCAGAGCGTAAGTAAGAGCTGTTAAACTAAACCATACCTACCTCTTGCTAAAGTTCGTTCACGGTAGGAGTTTACCTGGGAAAGGACTTTTTTCCCTACCAGAAATATATTATATGGTAGGATATTGGTAAGAAAAAAGACCTTTCAGAGGTAAACTCCTCCCGTGAATGAAGTATACAGTTATCTCTTAGCTATTTCATAAAAATTGAATGGGATAGGTAAGCGTAAGATGTGGCAAAAAAATAGGTATGGCTTATTTCTATTTAGTAATTTAGTTGAAAATTAAGCTGATACAGGATTAACAGTTTATCCTCTATCTTTTAAAATTGCTCATACTGGTACTTCTAATATCAGACTTTGCTTGCTCTAATTTATTATGCTGTTACTTTACAGGCTAAAATAAGATATAAATTGACTACCTTCCCAGATAAACACATTGTACATATGCTGAACAACTAGTGAAATAATCTCACAAAGTTGATCTTTTAAAGATTGCAGCATACGATCTAGACGGTACTATCATCATGACCCAGTCGGGACGAGTGTTCCCCAAGGACGTTCATGACTGGAAGATAGCATTCTCTGAAGTGCCAGGGAAACTGAAACAGCTGTGGAAGGACAACTACAAGATTGTTATCCTCACTAATCAAGCTGGCATCGGCCGAGGGAGTATGAAACCTCAAGACTTCAAGGGCAAGTTGATGAAGATAATAGCTAAACTTGGTGTCCCGGTTCAGGCATTTGTATCCACAGGAAATGGAACCTACAGGAAACCTGTTCCAGGCATGTGGAATTCATTATCTGACAAGGTATATTGATGTATCAGCTATTTTATCTAGTCTTGAAATTAAATTACTAGGAGTCTTGTTGGCTTTCACTCAACTTGTGTCATATATATTCTTGATAATTTTTCTACATCACTAGCACTTATTTAAACATTCCATTCACGCTCTTGTAAAGTTAGTTTTTCTTTCATAAATCTTTCTTGTTATGCTCTCACTCTTTTATCCTGCAATTTTTCCACTTTCACTCTCACTTGCTTAATACTCTTGCAACACTTCCTCACAAAATTCCTACCTAACTCATTTCTACTGAGATCACTAGGAAGTGACCTGTTCCACATTCAGCTCCACACATAGCCGTAGAATGCTTAACTAAACCTCTAAATATCTCATGATACACTACAAAATAAATAATTGTTCTCGAATTGCCCCTTTGCCATGCATACAAGTGAATAGCTTGTTACTTAAACCATGTGTTTAACACAAATAAACCTTTTCTAAACACAGACTCACTTACTCATTTCCATTCTCGTTTACTCTGTCATCACCATACCTTCCTAACACACTCTATGAAGTCTCTCTTTTGAGTATCCACCAATCCATTCATATCTCCTAGCAAGTTCATTCTTTCACCCAGTTCACATGCATTTAACACTTCATTGAGCTCATTCCAAAACTTCATTCTACTTTCTCTTCTTCACCCGAGCATAACCAGCAACTAATATAACTATATGAATTACTATTTTTATTCGTACCTATAGAAGTCTAGATGACACCAACTTTCTGACTTCCTCTTGCCCATTCATACACACCTGACCACAATGCCAGGCTAATATCACTCGTCATCAAAACATATTTCCCTTTTTGCTTGGTTTCACATACAACATATCACTTTTGCTCCCAATCATTTCCTCTAACAGTACATTATTTTTACCACACACTACTCTCACATTCCATGTTCCAATAGTCCATGTTCTTGCCACCTTGTCAACAGATGTGGCCTTCAATTTTCACCTCATTTGAGGTTATTATTTCACAGCTGTGTGGTAATTTTAAATAGAGTAGACCAAGCTACTGGCCTTCATAATACCCACACTGATTACAGTATTCACTGCTTACAATAAGGATGCTGTACCAAATGGTGTTGGCACATTTTAGCCAGTATATTGCAAGTAAAATCATTGCTCAGTCTTAAGAGGATGGCCAGACTGGGCGAGTGACTAAAATATAAAGTAGGACACATTGGTTTCAATGAGAGGTGGCCAGACTAGAGTGTGCAAGCGACTGAGTGCACATGCTTGAAAGATAGAACTGGTTATATTTTTCAAGTGTGTGTGCTCGACCCGGTACAGTCTAGTTTACAGGCGCTAGACAATATTATTGTATGTTGTTTCATTGAGTGCTAGGAAAACTTCACATTTTGACATTGTTATTGCTATCGATAGGTTTGGCACACTTGCTACTAACAGCCTAATTTAATTGGTAAGGTCATAAACCATATATATATATATATATAACTGATATGTTAAAATACTTCAATATTATAATCAAAGTAGGCCTTTACAAATAAGAATCGCCATTAGCATGGAGAAATAATGAGAAAACCACAACAATAAATCATTAGTCAAAAACCACTCCCTTCACTGAGCCAAGATTCGAACCTTTTCCTCCTCGTCAACAACTATCAAGAGCTGCCTGCTAATTATGCACTCGCTTGCATGCTCACCAGTTTGGCAATCCAGTCACTCACATGCTCGCTCGCCTGTCAGTCTGGCCGAACCCTTGCCTTGAGCATGCTAGCACTGTTCCTACAAACAAGTACTCCTACTATAGAGACTGCTTTGCAGGCCAGTATACTGTTTGTTACCCATGTCACTACCACTAGGAGTTAAGGCGGTGCACCGACACAGCAGGACACAATAACTAAGGAAAACCTCAAGTCACTTTTTGAGATGTTTTGATATATATGGAGGCTGGGGGAAAGAGAGACGGAAACAAATAAAAGCGAACAAACACAACATGGCTTCTACAAGGCAAGAATAAACAATGTTCACACTTATATCTACCACTTAACAAAATCGATTACTACTACCCAAATCTTTTGAGCCAGGTTGCATTCTATCGAAACTCATCATGAGGGAGGGTGAAAAGTTTATCACAACTTTCTAAAAGGGAATTAGAGTTGCAAATTTCACACTCCTTCCTGATGAGTTCTGATTAAAGGAAACCAAGGTCGGGGGATTGGAAGTTAGCGATCAATTTTCTCGAAGAGTCAACTATTACCTTTTTGTCTAGTGGCAGCAGTGTGTGAACTGGGTTCTTATTTTAACTGTAAAAGTCATATTGTATTTGTTTTTATTTGTTTCTATGCCTCTTTCTTGTACCTTCTTCTATAAAATTATAATATAACCATATGTTATTTGTTTCGATTTCATTATTATTTGTAAACTTTAATGCAACCATGTTAATCCAGTCATATTGCCTGTAATTACAACTTTTAACTGTCCATGTTGAAGTATGGGGGAAAGCACAAGTGTTTCAGGTGTGCCCTTAAACATATGCATCTGACAAACAGGTTTGATGGCTAGTACCCCAACCATAATGGCTAGTTTATAGTACATGTTGTGATATGTAGGCTCTTAATTTATTTCTAGCTCAAAAATTTTATTATTTCAACTAAATATATTTTTTAAATGATTTATGCTGCATATGTTTGTATGCTTTCAGAAGAATGATGGTATCACAATAGACATGTCCCAGTCATTTTACTGTGGAGATGCAGCAGGGAGGGTTGTTAATTGGGCCCCCAAGAAGAAAAAAGATTTTTCATGCTCAGACAGACTTATGGCGTTGAATCTTAACCTCAAATTTTACACTCCTGAAGAGCACTTTCTTGGTCATCGTCCTGGTGAATTTAAGCTGCCTGACTTTAACCCTTCACAGATCCCCAAGACAAGTCTTTGTGAGCCCAAGGATGCCTCGGTTACGTCAAATGAACAAGAGGTAGCGTGAGTCCCTTAGAACCTCACCAAGACATGGCTCAGATTTGTTATGTTTATGCTAGTGTTCAGTTAAGATTATTTTTTTCTGACAACGTGTCTTACTACCTTTTCAGGTCATATGCTTATGAAATAATTGTGTTACTATGTTAGATATGATAATGTTTGGATTTAAAGGAAGTGTACCCACATTTGTATAGAGTGAGAGTGGAAAATCATTTAGGAAAATACATTCTCAGTAAACCCGACTGTGATTTGAACCCCGGTCTCTCTGTCTTTGGCAGTCCAGTTTATTGCAAAAGTGAGAAACCTTAGACCATGCGGCCACCGAAGCTGGTTTCAGTTAAGATAAGTCTCTAAGAGCCAGTATATTGAAACTAAAATGTAGGCCTGTTAATGAAAGTATTTATACGCCAGATTATAAGTAGGATTTGAGATTAGCACACAATCACCCCAGATTCAGTTTTTCTTAAAAATTTAAATATATTAGTTAATAATGATAAATAATTATAAGAATAATAATATTGCATGTCTGGACTACATCATTTATAGCCCATTTGGTGGAAAGATTAGCCAGTACTATTATACTATAGCCCAGGAGACACCTGAATGTACTAATCGTACATCCTTTTCATGGAGGCTCGTTCCATGTCCCGATTAAATGATGGTGGGATAGAGTATTAGGGTGTGGAACTAATATAAACACTGAAACCTAATTTAAGCATAATTAACCAAACCCCGGTGACTGTTGGGGTAGTCAGAAAAAATTCCCAAGGTACCAGCCGGGAATTAAACCCAAGCCCCCTAGGTTCACTGACCACTAAACCAAGGGGCCAAATAATATGTTAGTTCACAAGGCAACTCATATAGACAAATCAACACTATGGAGCACATTTTCATAAATTTAATTACCTATTATTTTCTATGTAAACAAACTATTCTGTGACAAATGTAATTAATTTGCCATCATTATAAACTCATCAGTTCCATTTACAGTGAAAGGTAGCGAGGTTACCTCGCAATAGTTTGTAAAAATATCATTAATATCAATAGATGGTTGTGTAAGCCCTCGGATTTGGCCAGAGAGCATGTAACTTTCAGACACAGGCCAACAACCAATAAGGACTTGTTTGGTTTGTAGTGATCTTGAGCTTTATAATGCAGGAAATCGACAGCGCTATGAGTAATCCACAGTTCACTTTCACATCTATATTTGTGTTAAGCACCAGTTAAAGCACTCTATGTGGTTTTTATTTGATTATACCAGAAACTCGTTTATCCAAATTTGATGGGACCGGATCCACTTTGGATATTACATCAATTTTAGAAATTTTCACTATCAGGGATGTAAAAGATTTGATACATGCAAAGTGTCATGGCAATGACACATATATTTACAATTTGAGGAATAAGATGTTTTGTTTTTTTTGTTAGAATAAGGCCCACAATGCTTGAAAAAATAAAAAAAGGTTTGTTTGAAATTTGATGATTGCTTGCAGGCCACTGGATCTAACTTTTAACTTAAACTCTCCTGGCTCTACTGTACTTGGCAGTGAATGATTTTAATCAAAGCTTTTAGGTCAATTTAAATACAAATCTTATTGTTTTTAGTTGAAAGAGTGTTCTGAATAGTCAGGATTTGAATAAACATGTTTCTAGTGTAGTTTAATTTGTTGATAAACAACAGTTCATTATGGGGGAAGAATTGTCAGTGGTCTCAAAAACTGTGCAGTCTGTAAACTATTAATATACTACTAATTTATATTTAAAAAAATCCTAATATGTATCTATAACTGTACATGTTAAAATACAGCAACTATTACATAACTATGTATGTATATTTGTCTGTTGTATGAGTATTTATGGAAACATGATAGTATCAACTGTACTGTTTGCAGGCTGTGGTTCTTGTGGGCTACCCTGGTTCAGGGAAGAGTTTCTTTGCTAGGACCCAGTTGGTGCCCAGTGGCTATTCTCACATCAACAGAGACACGCTGGGCTCTTGGCAGCGCTGCGTGGCTGCCATGGTAGCTGCACTCGACAGAGGTAAGAGTGTTGTGGTGGACAACACCAACCCAGACAAAGAATCAAGACAGAGGTTTATCGAGGCAGCTCACAAATGCAAGGTGCCCTGTAGGTGCTTTGTACTTTGTACCAGTTTGGAGCACGCTAAACACAATAATAAGGTATTGGAAGAATGTTTTACTATATCTATATTTCACTTCTCCATGTTTTAGTTGATAATTTTACTCTAACAATGTCTTTTGTAGTAAACTAAAAAGTAATGTTATGTTTTTGAACTATTGAGAGGATTTCAAACAAATTTGATGGACAGAGTTGTTATTAAGACATTTCTAGTTTATACCTTTAAACTCCAGTTGCTACACAGTTTCAGCACAAACTCTCTATGCCTTTATTGTTTGACTCTCATGTGTCACAGAGCTAAATTTTCATAACATGGGCATTTCCTACTAAGCACATAAACAAACACATTTTTACAAACAGTTTTTATTTATTCACGTGTACTGATGGGCATGGCGACAAAATGTCAAGCTCATCAAGTCTGGTTTGCCGGTGATGTTGAGGTCATTGCTCTAATACTAGCCAAGTATTCATAACAGTGTTTTTCCACTCTCCATCCATGAAAATACAGTACATTCTTCTAAATTTTACCTGTCTTAATTAGTGTAAATAAATGCATATAGCTTGGATGTGTTAGAAGGCCACAGAGTAAGACATTATGTTTTAAATTTATTCATATGCTTTCTTTTGGCTTACTTCAATACAAAATATTTAATACCTCGAATTTTTAATTTTCTTAAATGTTTTTTTTAAATAACTAAAAATCATCATCATCATCAACTGTTTCCAGTTTCTATCCTTCCACCACTCTTCTTTCTTTAATTTATTCCATTCTTCTCCTCTCACTAGAACACCTTCTGTTATCTGCTCCTCCCAGCTCTTTCTTGGACTCCCTTGTGGTCTTTTTCCTAAATACTTCATTTCCAACAATTCTTTGGCATCCCCTCTCTTTTTTCATTCTCATTACATGTCCATACCATATCACTATTGCTTCCTCTACTATCTCATGTACTCCCTGTAACACCCCCCCCACTCTTTCCTAGATAACTTCATTCCTAATTTTGTTTCTCCTCGTGACAAGTAACATGCTCCTCATAAACTTCATTCCCATGGCCTCTACTTTCCTTGTCTCTCTTACATTCAGTGTCCATGTTTCTGCAACATGTGTGACAATACTTCCTTACACTTCAAGGATACTTCTATTCTCCATAGCAGGTCTCTTATATACTCTATTCACGGTAGGAATTACTCTCTGAAAGGTTTTTTTTTCCTACCAATATCCACCTATATAATAGATTTCTGGTAGGGAAAAAGGCCTTTCAGAAAACAATTCCCATGGTGAACGGAGTTTACACTTATATAACAACTCTCCATAGCAGGTCTCTCACGCACTTATAGAACAACTCTCCATAGCAGGTCTCTTACAAACATATAGAACAACTCTCCATAGCAGGTCTCTCATGCACTTAGAGAACAACTCTCCATAGCAGGTCTCTTACAAACATATAGAACAACTCTCCATAGCAGGTCTCTCACGCACTTATAGAACAACTCTCATTAACAGGTCTCTTACAAACATATAGAACAACTCTCCATAGCAGGTCTCTCTCACGCACTTATAGAACAACTCTCCATAGCAGGTCTCTCACGCACTTATAGAACAACTCTCCATAACAGGTCTTTTACAAACATATAGAACAACTCTCCATAGCAGGTCTCTTACAAACATATAGAACAACTCTCCATAGCAGGTCTCTTATATA